>JACTOM010000934.1:5742405-5864606 GCA_015832385.1 Elymnias hypermnestra | reverse complement strand
TTGCTTGTCAGAGTACGGCCTATTTGACGGCCTCGCTGGCGCAGTGGTGCGAATATTCGCTTTGCTAGCGGAGGTCCCGGGTTCGATCCCCGGTAGGACGAATTTAGGAAATTGTATTTTCTAATTTGTCTGAGTCTGGGCTGGTGGGAGGCTTCGGCCGTGGCTAGTTACCACCCTACCAGCAAAAAAACGTACCGCCAAACAAAGAGATTTGTGTTCCGGTACGATGCTGTTTAGAAACCGTAAGGGATATATCGCCTCCTAACAGATTAGCGCGCTTCGACAGCGAAAAAATATGATGAAGATAAAAAATAAACACTTTCATTACAACGTCTCAATACCTACTATCCATTTTACATCATACTCATCCGTTAAAAACTAGCAAATTTTTACATTGTTTATCGAAGTCACGCACATAAAAAATTGCGCGCATACAGGGTATATATGTCAGAAATAAAACTTCCTTGCCAAACTAATCTTTAAATCTTATTTATATTTATACAAACCTAAAACTTTAGATTTCCGAGACTTAGAAGGAGGGAATAATAAATTAAAATACATTTATTTTATATATTTTTTTAAATAATAAAGCAATCTCTCAGATGATGAATATTAAATTAAAATTCCTCGTGATTTTTTATAAAATATCGTAAAGAGAATTTGTGAAAAATGGTACATTAAATTTTTAAATGACGAGTGGCAAATTAAAATGCCACATATTATTTCTAAATATTAAAACTAGCTAACCTTCAAACGAATTTGCATTAAAAACGCTGCACATCTTCGTGCGCCTAAAGAAGTTTCATTTCAAAGAAATATAATGCAAGAAAGAATAAGTAGTCAATAATATTTTATTCACATCATCGATGCGGATGATATTAAAGGAACTTTGTAAGATGTCATATTTAAAGATAAAATGAAGAATCAAAGAATGCTGAGCGAAGTGCAAATACTAAAACGTCTTCAGCTAGATGTTCTTTGAGTGAAAGAGTCAATATTAGGGAATATAAAAAGCAATTCGCATGCCAGACGCGGCGCGGGGCTTTCATCCTAGCCCATTCAAACTTTTATGCAGATTATGTAATGTTCTTTACGACATGATATGGCGAGCTTCACTTAAGAATAAATATATGTGTGCGATGTTTTAGAAGCGCATATTTTTTATGTATTATTTAGTAAAAGCCCAAGTCCTCGTATGTGTCAAAAAATTCTTCGTAGTCTTTATAATCGTAAATAGTTAAAACTAAATTGATTATGTTGAGTATATAAAACAAAAATGTGAACATCATCAGTTAAAGAGACAGTTAAAAATATATTTTTAGTAACTATTGTAGTAAATTATGGTAAATGCGCTAATAGTGTGATTAGAGAACGTTGTGGTATAAAAGAAGACGTAGTGACTAAAATCGAGAAAGGTATGCTTAGATAGTTTGGGCATGTAGAGAGAATGAGTGAAAGGAGATTGAAAAAAATTATTTATTGAGTCAAGAGTGAATGCGAAAGTTAAAAGGGGAAGACCAAGGCAAACGTTCATGGACCAAATCCACGACATTTTAAATAAGGGCCAGGTCAATAGTACTCTAAACCGACGAACTTGTATGAAAGGTTTAATGAGAATGAAAGAAGCGAAGGAGATATGCAAGGATCGTGGCAAGTAGAAGGACCTGGTCTCTGCCTACCCCTATGGGAATGAGGCGTTGTTAACAATTTGTATGCGTAACCATATTAAATCAATACCGAAACGACTTTTGTATAATTTATCACATTTTACCATGGGAATAATATAATTTATACAATTATACAAGTCAAGATTTGGAATTTTAAAAACAGCATCATTTGCCAAAAGCGTAATTACAATGTAGACACAGGTGCATGTGTGATAGTTGTGACATCTTGCCAAATTGGACAAGTCCTCTTTGGAGACCTTCCAACTTGGCTTCGATGTTAAATGACCATATTAATAAACAACTATCGAGCATTTACTCAAGTATCAATAGCCATTTGCTTAAGTGCTAATGTTAGTATCGTCATAAACTCCTAGACGATGAAGTCGTGTTTAACGCTTAGCATTTTATTAACAAGCTCTTTGTTAAAATTTACAGACTCATTTGTTGAAGAAGTTGTATAAATCTAGAACTTCTGTTTTCTAGTAGTGTTGGTGAAAAATATTGTTTTATCGGATGAATTAATATTTAACAGACTCTAGCTCAACTTTTAGATAAAAAGGGATCGAAGTAATGTTTAAACGTTTTAATAAATTTTGTCAGAATCAATGTTGATGTGGTGATCGAATGTAATAAACAATATATATTTATCAGTAGGTCGGCGTATATATTTCTCTTTATGGGTTAAAATTTCTTACATCTTTTACCCTTTCTCACCTCAGGATATTCTGGTCTAAATAGTGCATTTTTTATTTGCAATTATTTTGTGTAGGCCATTACAAAGTATCTGAGTATTCTAATAAATTGTTAATTTCGTAATATATTGAATATCCGTATCCTTGAATTTCTTTAAAAAAAACTGTTAAAAATTCACTACCTTTTTCTGTCCTCTTGAACGACTATGATATATCAATAATTATGAATTTTAAGGTTTGTACGTAAGTAAATATGATCTCTCCGTAGTAATTTTTCATTAGATCTTAGGCTGTCTGATGGTGATCGATCATCGTTTGTACTACTTATACTTGTGCTTAAGTTAATGTGTATATTTCCTGCTTTGATTATGGTGTAGTCTTTGGCCTTCTAACTCTTATAACAAATATATATTCAATTTATGAAATTAATGAACTCGCAATAACTTTAGGCGCCTTGAAAATAATATTTCCAGGAACACATCAAATGAATACAAGTATTTCGTCAAGCCATTTAGCCGCCGGCACTACAGGACAGTGAGAGAACGTTTAATTAATGCCAGTTCATTCAACCGCACATTTATCTAGACAGCAATAAGATTCATTATCTGATGTGTTTTCGGTGATAAATACAGGGGATGCATAATGTGTTGAGCAAAACGGTATGTCAAATGTACCGTGACGACTGAAATTGCAACAACATTATTTTGGTGCTGATACTTTATAAAATTGTTTACATTATTTTGTTTGATTCAGATCCATAAAGGATTTCTTTTAGGTAATTTTATTAAACAATAACGTTTATATGTGGATCAGATTTCGCTCTTATGGGCTTGTCTAATTTATCTTCTGCACTTTCCTTCCTAATATCAATCTCCCTCAGGTCCTTATGAACCCTTAACCACGTGGTTTCTAGAATTTTTTCTCCCTCATAATCGTAGCCACAAAATCACATTTTTTGAACAACAGGGTCATTAAATGTTTGCAGTAAAAGATCATCTCACCGTAATTCATTAGTTGTATTTAACAAGAATGCGAGTTAACCTCCCATTGTTGCAAAAGTGAACATTAGTACTATGATACAGATCTTTTAATCTGTTATTTTCATACTTGTTTTCTAACTTCTTTATGAAATAAGAGTGAAATTTTGAAAATACAATCAGCTGCAGAAAACAGTTGATTGATTATTTTTACTGCGACTGGGACGTTATTATGGAACCGTGTACCTTTACATATGTATAAGTAATTAGTTTTAATTTACGGAGCCTAATTGCAATGTTAATGAAACATAATATTTAATCAAGTGATGAACAAACCAATAATTGATTAATTCAGTTTTTATGTAAGTTCTCAACTTCGGGTTTTTACTGAGAATTTCTTAAGAGAAAACGCAACTTGAATTTAGAAACCCAGGACCTCATGACCTGTAATAGATTTGGTTTCAATTGCTGACAGGATTAATTTGCTCAGCCGGGAGTTGAACCCTCTGCTAGCAAAGTGATGTGTCAGCAATGTCGTCGTTTGATCACTCAACCAATAAAGCAGGCAGTAAGTTTAGTTGTATATTCCATTGCAATGTTTTAGAATATTTGTCAATGCCATATTAAGGTTATCACGCTGTGCACACTAAGCTCTCAATCATTCTGTCGTATTTGGCTAAGATAATACTGAACGGACATTGTCAATCAATTTGTTATGGGTATAAATTAATCTACCCCATGATGTGACCGGAGCTTAAATGTTTATGCAAAACCACGTTTCAAATTGACGTCCACCCGAATAACGGTCAACTAATGTATACGCAAAGTTTATTGATGCGGTCCTTTAACATGTTACAGAGATAATTTCAGAGTTGATGTTACGTATTCTAATTTTTTATCTAAATTTGTTCATTTTTATTTTCAATTCTTTAAAAAAAATATCTATTAACTTATTTCTGAGGAAATTAAAGAGCAATTAAATCTCATACAAACCATGCCTCTCGTGCTTAAGCAACTGCTTCTGTTCCCTTTACTATTGTTCGTTATTGAGTTTAATTTTTTTAATAAATAAGATGCCCTTGTCTATCTATTTCATTATATATAAGAACCCAAGATTCATTACTTCCTCCAAAGATGTCTATTTACCGCTATCTTATTCTACACGACTCCAGTTTGTGTCACCTTTTTTCTTATTATCTTCTACCACTTGCGTCATAGGTTTTTGCCTTAAATGTCACTTTCCTGGACTAGCCAATTTCCACTTATGTGCATTGCTCAAAGACTTTGACGCATTTGTTATTTTTGTTTGTCACGTTGCTTTGTATTTAGCACAGGACATTTTAGTATTGATAACGAATTTCTAAGCTTGACACCTCTACTTACAGCTTCGTTGAAAAAATAATGGCATAATATAATAAAACAAAATTCACAGAACTAATTACTTTTAGGAATTCAAAACAACCGTTAAATCAACCAATGATGTTTTAACTTTTAACAACGTCGTTTTCCCCGATTTTTATATCCCGTCTTAAAACAAAAAAAACGTAGATTTTTGTGGATTTTGGTATATTCTTAACTAAAATTTTGAAAAATTTGATGTCTAATTAAAACATTTTAATGGCAAAATTTACGCCTGCTCTAAGCATTTTAAAACTCTTTATCTGAGTAAATATCTCAAAGGTCCTTTCAAAATGTAACCGTAATAGAAATTCAAACAAAATGGTTGTATTAGCGATAAAACACGCTCTCAAACATATTTGTTACATTTGTATATAAAATTGGGACGGTGTAATGAAAGGGATGCTGTTTGCTAATACATTTTAAGCGTAATAAAGGGAGGATCGGGATAATAATATTTCAAATGTTTCTTTGAGTACTCTTTGAGCTTTGATAAACTTTATTTATTATTATAAGTACACTGTAAATATTTATAAATAAGTATTAACATATTTCTAAAGAGTGTACAGCAACATATTATATTTGCGTATACTCTAATTGAATAAATGTCGAAATATTATAATTTTTTTTATTTCGTGAGCTTTCTTTTGTAGTGAAACTTCTTTAGGCGCATGAGGGTACAATTTTTACGGATGAAACGCGTGATTAGCGTCACGAAATGTGCAGAGTTTTTGTGCTAATTCGTTTGAAGGTTAGGCAGTCTTAATATTTACAAATAACATGTGGCATTTTAATTTGCCCCTCGTAATTTGATAATTTAATATACTATTTTTCATAAAATAACAATATTTCATCAATTCTCTTTTCTAAATTATAAATTCTAAAACATTTCTATTTACAATTAGTTTTTTTGAGATATCAATAAATTATTTGTTTTAATTTTCGCCACTTTTATATTTTGAATTCCTAACCTATCTTCCATTTTCCTTCACTCTAAGTCTCGGAAATCTAAAGTTTTAGATTTGTATAAATATAAACATGTCATGTCTACGAAGCGAAATATATTCAATGATGTCTCTGTGATCAATAGAGTGAAAACTGGGAGCGATCACCGTATGGTAAGAGGCACATTGAATATTGACGTTGTCCGTGAACGGAACAGACTGGTGAAGTCAACGCTCCGACCCACTCGCGCTCATATCCAAGACCCCGAGAGCTTCCAACTGGAGCTGCAAAACCGCTTCGCTTGCCTCGAGAATTGCGAATCCGTGGACGAGCTAAACAATAGGCTAGTGGAAACTGTCCATACGGTTGGGATGAAATTCTATAAACCCCGTAGAAAGAAAACCAAGAGATTCTCAGACCATACTCTTAATCTCATGGAACAGAGACATGCAATGAGCTTGCAGTCTGCAGCAGACGCGTCCGCATACCGGCAGATCAATAGACAGATCTCTAAATCGCAAAAGCGTGATGTGCGACACTTTAATGCCGAGCGTATACGAGATACCATCGAACGCAACAAAGGCACTAAAGTGTTCGCAAAAGATCTGTCTATCGGTCAGAGCCAGTTGACGCGGCTGAGGACTCATAACGGCGAACTCATTGCATCTGGACCTGAGATTCGGAGGGAGGTTGAGAGTTTCTATGGGCAGTTATACACATCGACCTGCAAGCCTATTGATAGTTTGGCTAAAGATCCTCGTGCCAAACTTACTCGACATTATACCGAAGATATCCCGGACGTCAGCTTGTACGAGATTAGTATGGCCCTTAAACAGATGAAGAACAGCAAGGCACCTGGTGATGACGGAATCACAGCGGAACTCCTGAAGGCGGGTGGAAAACCCATTCTAAAAGTCCTTCAGCGAATGTTCAATTCCGTCATCCTGGAAGGTACGGTGCCAAAGGCGTGGCATAGGAGCGTGGTAGTTCTGTTCTTCAAGAAAGGTGACAACACCTTATTGAAGAACTATAGACCTATTGCGCTGCTAAGTCATGTCTATAAGCTGTTCTCGAGGGTCATTACGAATCGTCTCGCTCGCAAGTTTGACGACTTCCAGCCCCCCGAACAAGCCGGATTCCGAAAAGGCTTTAGTACCATAGACCACATCTTTACGCTGCGGCAGATTATACAGAAGACCGAGGAGTATAATCGGCCACTTTGCTTGGCGTTCGTGGACTATGAGAAAGCCTTCGATTCGGTGGAAACATGGGCCGTGTTGAGATCTTTGCAGAGATGCCGAATTGACCACCGGTACATACACGTGTTGAAGTGTTTGTACGAAAACGCCACTATGTCAGTCCGTATACAGGACCAAAGCACAGAGTCTATCCAACTGCAGCGTGGAGTGCGACAGGGAGATGTTATCTCCCCGAAGCTCTTTACTGCGGCGTTGGAGGACCTGTTTAAGCTTATGGAGTGGAACGGACTGGGCATCAACATCAACGGCGAGTACATCACTCATCTACGGTTTGCCGACGACGTGGTCATTATGGCAGAGACTCTGGAAGATCTCAATGCAATGCTCGATGACCTCAGCAGAGCTTCTCGACAGGTGGGCCTAAAAATGAACATGGATAAGACGAAAGTTATGTCCAATATCCATGTTCCGCTCCACCCAGTCATCGTTGAGAACTCTACACTCGAAATTGTTGACGAGTATACATACCTGGGACACATAGTCCAGCTAGGTAGGTCCAATTTCGAGAAAGAGGTCAACCGCCGAATCCAACTCGGTTGGGCAGCGTTCGGGAAGTTCCGGAAGACTTTTTCGTCCAATATCCCTCAGTGCCTGAAGACCAAAGTCTTCGAACAGTGCGTGTTGCCAGTGATGACCTACGGTTCTGAGACGTGGTCGCTGACTATGGGCCTCATGCGGAAGCTCAGAGTCACTCAGCGTGCGATGGAGAGGGCTATGCTCGGAGTTTCTCTACGCGATCAAATCAGAAATGAGGAGATCCGTAGCAGAACCAAAGTCACCGACATAGCTCTACGAATCGCGAACCTGAAGTGGCAATGGGCGGGGCACATAGTCCGACGAACCGATGGACGTTGGGGTCGGAAAGTGCTGGAATGGCGACCCCGCACTGGACGACGCAGTGTAGGAAGACCCCCCACAAGGTGGACCGACGATATAAGGAGGATCGCCGGTAGCCGCTGGAGCCAGGCGGCACAAGATCGGGTCTTGTGGGCATCATTTCGTGAGACCTATGTCCAGCAGTGGACGTCCATCGGTTGAAGCGACGACGACGACGAAGTATAAACAAGACATAAAAATTAGTTTGCCAAAGAAGTTTCACTTCTGACATGCGTACTTTGAACGCATGCACTTTTAGTTTTTTTAACTGGTTCATATTAAGACCTTATAGGAATTTCATCTGTGATGATAAATTATATATACTACCAATAATGTTTATGTTCCGATTTAGTATTAGACTCCTACTAATTCAGCACTAGACAATTTAAAAACAATATACGATATTTTCTATTTTATTTTACTTATTTCTTAGGCAGTGAAAATAGGTTACAGTATTTGTTAAGCTTGGGTAATAATATATAAATGTAGAAACGTTGCTGAGACCCAATATGGTCACGCAGCATAACATTGTTCAACGATCAAGATATAGTTTTATTTTAAGTATTAGTACATAATAAGCCCTAGTATATAAATAAGCGTTAGTTATTAATTTGTGTTATACGTATTAGTTTAGCAGTGCTAGCTTATTTGTATAACTTTATTGATACATATCTTAATCTTAATTATATTAATCAGAAATTGTAATAGACTTATTATAGAAAACTGAGAGTCTATCTCAGTTTTATATAATAAGCTTATATAGTGGTGAAAATGTCTGTATCTAGATTAGCAAACTCCTTATATGACCGATACATCCTGATATGATTGAAATTGTTAAAACTAAAACATGACGATGAAATTATGCGATATTTAGATGTACAAGGTCTCCGACCCGTGTTGGAGGGCAACTTGAAATTTTTATAAAATAAAATAAAAAAGTAAAAAAAAAAAACTTATTTCTACCAAAGTTTTTACTAAAAATGAGAAATTTTGTTATATTTCGTAGGTATTAGCGCGTGATTTTGTTAATAATAATATTGTGATATATAATTATGTGATAAGTTATGATAAGGTGGTGATATGATAAGTTAAAATTCTGGTTTAACATTTCTGCCGTTCATTTTTGTGGGGTACGCTTATTTGCTAAGTTTGACAAGCCGGATATCGAACCCAGATTTTGTTTATTTTAAACCGATAACTCGCCTTAATACGCCAGCCAGGTCGTAGAAATTAAAAGTGAATGTTCTTCAATGGACTTCTATAAATTTCGTCTATTTGCTTCATTGTGTGTTGGAAGAAGCATCCCGAATATATTTTTATTAACGCTTGAATATGTTATCACTTGATGGTAAATGATTATACAGCCTTAGAATGAAATGCACAAACCTGCTAAGACGTAATTTAAATCTTTTGGTTTCTACATAGTCTATGCTGGTAAGCTTCCACTTGTTGAAGTTAAAAGATATTTACAGCTTAAATATGGTCAAGCATAAAATACACTTTTGAAATATGAATTCGCAACGAGATCTTAAGTTGTTCAAAAGCAATTTTATCTCCCACGTCAATATCAGATATCTATAATAAGCCCGTTAGGCATGAACACAAACAATCTAAAATTCATTTAGCGTCCCCTAGCTATTGAGACATCTCAGGAGAAATAAAATAGCCTCATTTGCGACTTCAATGCGATCTGTTTAATTCGTTATACAGAACCCTCCGATGATTATAGCAAGGCGTTTGAGATTAAAAGAAAATTAAGACACACCGTCTGATGTCAACCCCACCTTAAAACTACAAAGCTATCCTTTACCGTCTAAGTAAGCTCTATTGTGTATAAGATAAAGTTAAAATTATTAAAAAAAGGGTAAATCACATAAGATTACCGCAGATAATATTGAATAGTCTAGCCCCTTAGGAATTTGTCGATGTTTGGGGCGTTTCTTGGTAACAGATGTTGTTTGACTCTTAATTCAGATTCACTCAAACCCAAATCTTGACAAGAATATTAAATAGAAGATTACATTTCTCTGCTTACTATGTATTTAGCCGAGTAATATACTATATTTTACTGCTTTGAAAGAATAACACAATTTATAAAGGCTGATTTAATACAACTGACATAATGGCATTTCGAAGTGCCATAGCGTTAATGTTAACTATTCCGGTTTCTTGGGAAGTTAGTAAGCAATTTAAAAAAATCTAATTTTACTGAAAACCTATTTAAAAAATAAGGATCCCTAATAAAAGTGCATTAATGTGTGAATTAACCCAATGTGTGAAAAAATTTGTCATCACGTGCGCTGCGGAAACTATTGATGATAGAACAAAAAAGCGTTCTACAATATTATAGAACATATTAATATCTACAAAAAAGTCTGCGATACCATATGTTCTACTAATGAAGTTATGCCGCTAACTACTTTTTGCATTTTAAAAGTTAATAATAATGCCTACAATAATCAAACCATATTTCTTTAAAATTCCTCTTCTTATTAAATAACTGAATAATTTTATTATAGACCGTCTGTAAAATACTTATAAAATTATTAGTACATATTAATATCTACTAAAAAGTCCAGGATACCATATATCTAACTATTGTAGTTTTGCCACTGTAATTACTTTTTTGTATATTAAAAGTTAATAAAAGTTCCAACAATAATCAAACCATATTATTCATACTTCTGTATTAATCTTCATCCCATTAATTATGAAAGACCATTTCAATACCTGTAAAATACTTTTTAAATTATAAAAATCGGACATTCCATTCAAAAAATATAACGATTTTAGAAATATCAATCTAAAGGAAATCATGATCTGAATGATGTAAGGCTAAAGGGGAACGCTGTAAAGACAGACTGTTTGCGTGATACCTATTAAAAATTTTAATAAATGACTAAAAGATATAACAGAATATGACTCAAAATTTAAAAATTGTACAAATTTTAAATATTCTGTTATATCTTTTCTTATCAATAAAACCTTGTACTCCGTTGACGACTATTTAAAATGAATCTAGCTATAAGTAATAATAAGTAACTATATTTAATAAGAGGTAATATAATATTATATATAAGTTCACGTTAATAACCTAATTTAATAGTAGTAATTTAATTGAAAAACCTGTAATTTGGCAAACTTAAATAAGTAGAATATGAGAACTATGTATACCATATTCAGCGAATAAATGTTTTGATTTGATTTGATATAATGAAGTAGTATAACGATGGCCATATTTTATTTTATTCACGTTTTACACTGGTATCTACTTGGATAAACCGCAGGGCATTGACAGTCAAACATAAAAGAAATTCTATTGATTCACATGCGTATAAATTTTGTAAGAAATCCCGACATTAGCTACCGGAAAATTTTGATTGGCATATCCCTTTTCACTACGATGTCTGACAAGATCCTCATAAAAGGGCCATGAGTACGCAGGTTTCAGTATTGGCATGAATCCACTAAACTATGATTGATAGTGTGCCGGAAACCTTATCTGAGATATTTTCATCACACCAAGCATGTTATGAGCGATTTGTGAGGATATTAAAATTTTCTTAACACCCCTTTGATGACAACGTAAAGCTGTCGTGATATCGCATACAATGGAATTTTGTGGGGCTTTTAACGTTGAAAATGGTAAATGATATTGTTTTAGAAAATATGGAAGCTGAAAATAATTTAAAAAGTAAATTTTAAATTGAATTCGACACTACCATTTTGTCTACATTTACAAAATAAAATTTACAAAAAGTCGGCGTGTGCTCAAGACCATACGCCAAAAGTAAAAACCTCATCAAGGCGAGATTAATAATATCTTATCATTTTATATATTCATAAAGTCATACCATTATCAATATATATAATATATTAAAATAATGTAACGATTTGGCTCTTTCGCGTGCTCTTAGTTAATGAAACCCCACTTAACTTGAATGAACGTTACATAGTCGACCGTGACGGCTCAGTCTCAATAGTCACAAAATAAAATTTACAGCGTTAAAGAAGTTTAACTTTAAAAATACAACGTATTTTTTGTCTATAAAAGAACAATGTCCATTATTTTCTCTCAATACATCTATAGAGCGATCTCTTTTTAGTATCCGGACTATGCATAATTGTGGTTTTTAGAAATTTGTTATCTGTATGATAATTTATAATCTTATGTTAGAATAACTTCTTTGAGTCTGGCTAGAGACTACACCAGAGCCATCGTTCTTGTTTAATGGATAATGACGAATAAAAATTTCTATCCTTGATGTGAAAAATCGCAATTTTTTTTAAATTAAAACACAGATTACGTGTACTGTAATAAACATAACACTGCACTAGGATATGTGAAGGTGTGAGTGATAGTTCGCTATCACTCCCACCCGTTTCTGAACTGGGTGGGAAAAGAGGCGACGTGGCGACGCTGCACCAAGGCATGCGATGATTTCACAAGCCACTGTAGAAGTTTCACATCACAAAGAATTTGTCATTTCATTTTTATTTTTCAATATTTATATTGGGAAATATGAATTGAAAAATAATTTGGTCTGTGGTCGGAAACAGGAATATAGTATGTAGAAGTACAAATGATATTATAAATAATTACCTCCCATATTTCCGCAAATAGAGCGGAAACAATATTCATACATTTATTAATAAACAATTATCATAACCACTAGATTGAATTGACAAAATATTAATCTCAATTTATTTCAGGGCGTAATTATACATAATTGTTGTTAAATTCTATAATCGCTATTTATAATAACCTTCGATAATCGCCTTTATTTTATTTTTCCTGTGCCAATCTATTGTTATATATGTATAAGTATTTGTCATAATGAAATCTAAATACAGTACGATCGCGTTAAGTATGCAGTGAATCATTACATTGTGCACCGGCCTAGACCCGCCACCTAACCAATCAAATCTTTTAAAATTACAAGGTCAAATTCACAGTGACCAGTCTTCTCTGTTCATAACCTGTAGTAAGGTAAGGTAAGTAGCAGCCCATTAACGTCCTCCTGATTTGCTAAGCACAGGCCTCCTCACTCATATGAGAGAGTGTTTTGGAGCATAGAC
Organism: Elymnias hypermnestra; assembly: GCA_015832385.1. Lineage (NCBI taxonomy): Eukaryota > Metazoa > Arthropoda > Insecta > Lepidoptera > Nymphalidae > Elymnias > Elymnias hypermnestra. Next base: position 5,851,713 of record JACTOM010000934.1, on the reverse strand, counting down.
CTACCACGCTGCTCCATTGCGGATTGGCAGGCATAGTACACAAGTGTACTCTCTATTCCTTCACTCTCATAGTTCGACATGACGGCAATCCAGCACTGGAGAGATATCAGGAAAGATATTTCAAGGGCTAAAACAATGGCATTTCCATTATGTATCGTATCATTTAATCGATATTTCTACCTGACGTAAAAATTGTTTTTTTTTAAAAGAAAATTACACGTCACGAGGATGTGCAGCGTTTTTTATGCTAATTCATTTGAAGGTTGAGTTATAACTTGTGGCATTTTAGTTTGCCACTCGTCATTTAATCGTTTTATATACTATTTTTCATAAAATAAAAATATTTCATTAATTCTTCTTTCTAAATTTTAAATTTATAACCAAATTAAAAAATAAACACATGGCATTTTTGACACTTTTTTATGTTTTTATGACAATTAAATTTATTAAATTCCTAACATATATTCCTTTTTCCCTCCCTATAAGTCTCGGCAATCTAAAGTTTTAGATTTGATTTGATAAATATAAACAAGACTTCACTTCTGACATATGTACTTTGTACGCACGAATTTTTCATTTCTTGACTTTCAACACATTTAAAAAATATCTATGTTAAAGATTCAATTGGCGTGTTCACTTCGTAAATATTTGTCAAGAATATACCTGGATATTTGTCCATTATTCAAGTGTGACAGTAACAGGAGTATCTACACATGTCACCCGTCATGCAATCGTTCAAAGTGCTTCAAGTAGCCAGTGGAACCTGTCCGCAATGATAGCTTTTAAGTGTGTAAAGTGTCGACCCACGCGTGTCTACACTTGCAAATATTGAACGCCCACTTCGGTACTTAGTTTTATCACATTCGACACGTAAAGGTTTGTGTTCAATGTGTGATGAAAGTTTAAATGTTCAACAACGATTTTTGAGTTAAATATAGCTGAATTAACTCTTTAAACGATTTCCATTCTCAGCAAGAATCAGGTATTTGCACAGGATATATTAAAGTGTGAAACCATTTGCTGCAAGGTATAGTGAGAGCAATGCTCACTACTTCTTCTCTCTCAGCTAATGCTCAGCTTCTGTGAAACTGTTGTTTCGCTGAAGGAGGCAGATATAAGGCAGAGGGAGAATGCTACAGACGCTCGTCTCCTCCGGTACAGAAGGTTGGGAGGTTGGGTGGCGTAGATTCGTAATTCTCCTGCCTCTTTCCTAAGTTTCGCAGTATGAGTCTTCTGGGGTACCAGCGAAGATTCCGTCTACTGATCCTTTGGTACTCCACTAAAGGATGGAGAGAGTATCGCTGCATTTTAGTGGGTATCCTGGATTACTGCCACCAAGTCCTACACTGCCGTTTAGATTTTGTCTGAACCGAATATGATGACAATCTGTTAAGTAAAACTTTTTCGATATAATTTCAACATAATCACTTTCGATTGATGACTATTACAATTACTATAAACCTGAAAGTGACTTACAATTGCTCAAAAAAAATATACTGAAATAATTTTAGGTTTTAAATGCACCAAAAGTGATTACGAAACGATGCGAAGCGAATCAAGTTACGTAAAACTCTTTCGACTTGATTTTGACTGAATTGCTTTCGATCCATCTTCATTATAACTACTAGATATGCTTAAAATGTCAATCAAACGCACGTAGACTTTGGAAGACATAGATTTTTCATTTATAGTTCACAAACAATCACATAATAATTGGATTCGATCGAGTTCGGTAAAACTTTTACATAGATACATGATTTAGGAGAGTTGTTTTCGATTCTTATTACTTTAAAAGGCCAAAACTAAATAACATCGCCTTCTGAAGCTTTCTTTGTTGAAGTTTTACAAAAAAAAAGGACATTAAATGGTGAGATTCAAACGAAATCAGTTAAATTATTTCAGACTCACTTTGATCGAGTGGCTTCCGAACTAGTTATTGTAATTACCCTTAACACCAAAAAAGATGACCGAGAAACATTTTAAAAGGTTTGTTTTAGCGTTTATGTTTTTTTTTTTTTAATAAAAACAAACATCATAGACAAGATTAGACATCCGTAAAAGTGGCCGGGTTCGCTAATGATAAATATAAAATGTGCTACGAGCCTTATTTCAAATATTATTTCCAGCTACCGTTTGTGATCTGGTATGTCCGAGTAATGTCAGTTCATTTATATTTACAGAAGTTACTATGCGAAAATTTATTACCAGTCATTTCTTCGCTTGCAAATTTGTAATAACTCTGAGTTTATTTGTGTTGATGTTGTAAAAGCCCTTACAAAGGAAATGTTTAAATATAGTTATTTCCTAAGATAGTTTCTACACTTACAACCTTTCTCAAATAAAACTATGTTAATACAATCAATATTATTTTATGTCTTAGGCATCTTTGCCAAATAAACTTTAGGTATGATCTCACTTGCCTTATAGGTCTAGTTATCAGCTTTTTCGGTTACAAAAATGAGGTCCTAGGTTTGATAACCCAGGTTGGACGGATGCAAAATTTGATATTAAGCTTCCTGTTAACATTTTATCAGTATATGCCCAAAGTTGGGAAATTGGAGGTGTGCTCCACCCCCGTGTCATAGAAAGCAAATTCAGCCGTCGGTTCTGTGCCTTATCTCGCTCCAGTCGTGTCGGATTACTGACCCATTGGATTATGAGCCACATGACCCATACACTCATGTACTATACTTCTCTCCTATGAATGAGGAGGCCTGTCCCCACCAGTGGAATATAAATGGGCTGTAATCTGACATCAAAACAAATATCACTCTTTAGTGTGCGTAATAATCACAAAATTCCATCCCAAATTTTTGCCTTAATATTATAATGCAGTTTCCGTTGGTGGAAACAAATACAGTTTGATTTACAGTCATATGAAGAAACGGAATATCTTATTGAATACCTCTACTAATAAAAGACACATAAACACACAAGTACTAACACTTTAATATATGCACATACACCCTTACACTAATAGACAGCATATTACTTTACTCGTGTATAATAAATTTACATGCTAATAATACAGAAATCTTATATTTCCTACTTCCATTACTTTATATTACATATGTTGTGTCATCTCTTATTGTAAAGCAATATATAGTAATTATAGATTTAAAAATATAACCCTTTCGCAGGAGTGGGGAAAGGAGCCAGTCATCCGTAACACGGAATATTGAATGACCTAGCTAGGATGACTGCCTGCTGAATCATAAGATGTTATATTAAGCAAATAGGATATAGGTTATATTTATATTTCTTAGCAATAAAGATTATTATGTCTTAAGTTCTTAAATTGTGAAGGTAATTGTAAAATTTTGTTAGCTTGATAAATAAATAAATTTGAAGCAAGTATTTCAATCATCATCATCGTCTCAAAAGATGGACGTCTACTGCTGAACATAGGTCTCCAAGGATTTCCATACAACACGATCTTGTGCGGCTTGTAACCATCTTCTTCTTTCAACCCTTTTCAGGTCATCAGTCCACCTAGTCAGGGGTCTACCAACGCTGCGCTTACCGGTACGTGGTCGCCATTCCAATACCTTGGGATCCCAACATCCATCGCTTCGCCTAGCTATATGCCCTGCCCATCGCCCATTTAGCTCCGCGATCCTTCGAGCTATATCGGTAACTCTTGTTCTTCTGCGAATCTCTTCGTTTCGGATTTTATCCCGAAGTGATACTCCGAGCATAGTTCGTTCCATCGCCCGCTGTGTGACCCTAAGCTTTCTGACAAGGCACATAATCATTGGCCATGTCTCGCAAGCGTAAGTTGTAAGTTGGATTTTGCAGTCTAACTTTATGTTAACACATTACATAAAAAATCAACCTTTAAATAATTTACGTTAGCTTTCAATATATAGTGCGTTTGTTGCAAAATAAATTTTTTGAATGAAAGAACATTTAGATTGTCTGTATTGGTATTAAGTATTATTCACTACAGGCTTTTACAACATTTAGTATGAATTGAAAAAGTTATTTATCTCAAATTACGTATACGTTAGTTTTTAAGAAAATATTATTAAAATTGTAAAAGAAATTTATTTATTTTAAGACATCTGGATTTTATTCAGATAAAAAACTATTCATAACTAAATCGTTTTAATGTTCACCGTCTCTTTGACTATGTCTTGTTTTGTAAACATTTCGTCTTAGCCCAAAACTTTTCGATAAGGCATATCTTAATGATGTCTATATAACTCGGTGGTTATTATAATATAATGACTTTATCGCGAACAGTCCTTTTTACGGTGTTATAGTCGACTTAACATTTTATGGACATTTTTGTGAAGGGCCATTTAATTTTATCAGATGTGGAAATACCAGATATGGTTATGATAAATTTTACTACGGTGCATATTAATTTTTATAATATTTGATAAAGGCGTTTATTTATGTGATGAAATGTCAGTTTGTTGCTTTATGAAAATACTGTCTTTGTGTTTTTAATATCCATTTCCTTATTGAGGATATTGTATAGCGTTATTATTTGGTTAAAGTCTAAAAGGTAAATCTTCGCTTCTCAACTATAACAAAAAGCGGTATTATTAAATAAGTTAATTGGTACATAATTGTATACTGAAACTTTAAATAAAAAGAGTGAATGTTCAGAAATAAATATAAACTTGTTATAAATTCTAGTAGGCTGCATAAAATTAACAACTCATTTACGGGTAACTGTATACGTTTTTATAATAAACTCCCACAAGACGTTCTAGAGATGTCAATTAATAAATTCAAATCCTTTGTTAAAAGAAAACTAATTGAAAAATCTTACTGTAATTTTAAAGTTTACTTAGACGATAATAAGAGTTAGAGTTATTAGAGAGTGATAGCGAATTGCACTAACTTAAATATAATAATGTAATGACGAAAAAAATATACAAAATACCCCACTGAGTTTATTGTGGGCTCTTCTCGGGACAAGGCGCGAAGGAACCCTCGTGGTGGGAGGCTACGGGCCTGGCTGCTAACCCAGTACAATGCTGTGTAAAAACTGTATGAGGTATATGTATCTCTTACCAAGTTATTGCGCTTCCATTTAAAACTATCATTTTGATGAGATCACAATCGATCGTTAACCTGTTAGCAATAAAATAATCTACCAAATATTTCGTGTAAAGCCAGCAAAAATTATGAATCAGTTTCACGCAGTACAATGCTTTACGTTACCGCAAGAATCGTAAATCTTGATAACAGCATGTCTCACCTGAACATTCGTAACCTTCCCACTGAATCATCAAAAGTGACTTACAAATACATAAAAATAGTATATTAAAAAGTCGCTTATACAGCAGCTGTGTATTGTAATAATATACCTGTTTAAACTTTCCTGCCACAGCCATATTTCCTAGTATTTTATAGAGAACGTGACATATCTAATATACAAAAGTACTACGTAATCCAGAAGATGGAATGCATAAGGAGATGGTTACGTAGAAATAGTATTGAGAAAAAATCTCATGCTGATATTAGTGTAACGAATCCGCCAGTGATCCTTGCCGCCGCTAACATCATTCCTAGTAATATTTATAGAGAACGTGACATATCAAGTTTTTGACGAAGAATGTTTAGGTATAAGGAGAAGCATTTCTAGGTTTGCAGTGATTAATCCATAAAAATAAACAATATTGGTGAGCATGTTTGTAATTTCAAATTAACAGCTTTTCTTCGAGTGTATATATACACTTATATATTATCAGACTTTTTAATGTTTATATGTTTGTTCCAGCTAATCTCTGTAATTGTTGGACCGATTGTTACAGGACTTTCACTAACTGATAACTGATTTAATAAGGAGTAACTTTGGTTGCTTTTTTTAATGCATCCGGAATAACGCGGTTCACACCGCGAGGAAAAACAAGACTCAACTAAAATGACAATTATACCGAAAGCAGTACATACAAAAGCCAAGTAAAAAATCCTTATTTACCAAGACACTGTTTCAAATATCAATTATTTATTTTGTGGCTTTAAAAGAATCATGGTTTTAAATCAAATTAATCATCAAAATTATAAAAAGGTCAAAAAGTTATAAAAATCATATGAGATAAGAAAATAATGTACCTTATTTAATTTCTAGATATATATATTTTTATTAATAAAAAAACTAGCTGACAAGGCAAACTCCATACAGTTTAAATAATTAAAATAGCAGAATAAATCAACTTTAGTAAAAAATGTGGTCAAAGCTTCACTGAAACTAAAAGAATTCGCGTAGTCAAGAAAACGCGGACTTTACTTCCAGATTCCCGCCAAACGTTCAGAAATTGTTGGTTGTCAATGCCAAATGTCAAAAACATTTAAAAATAACAATGATTTCTGAACGACGGGACATCAAACGTTTGAGATTCAAAACAAAAAAAAATTAATGATATAAAACTTCTCTTTTAAATGTTATTTGATTTCTGAACGACTTTTAAAATTAATCTATGACTAATCGACGAAAAGAACTTAAAATTTTTGACAGGCGCGAATAGTTTTTTAGGCAGAAGGATATTGTTGTTTTACTATATTCCGAGCATTTATTTCAATTTTACTCACCTTTTAACTTCCTTAGACTTCCACAAACAATTCAAAACCAAAATTAGCCAAATCAGTACAGCCGTTCTCGGGTTTTAGCGAGACTAACGAACAGCAATTGATTTATATATATATATATATATATATATATATATATATATATAGAAGATATATTCTGTAAGCACACCGTTCCAAAAACCTTACAGCTTGTATGGCCATTGGTGGAGGGAGTTTTAATTAATAGTTCTTAATACTTATTTAATATATGTAAAGTTGTGATTTTTACACCGTTTATAACTCAAGAACGGCTGGGCCAATTTTAGACAAATTACAAATAAAATTTCGTTAATTAACCCTGTCTGGGAACGAAAAATAGAATAACAAAATTAATGTAAATTTTAAATACATAATATAAAGCTAGTGCTTTTCAAACAGAAAGTTTCAAGAACAAGTTAAATACATGCAATCTCATATTATTGCAAATGTGTGGTTTTGTTTAATTTATTAGGAATTATTGCGGTTCTAAACCTGCGGTATTAAAGATACAAAGACAAGCGACCGCAAGAATGTGTAAATCACACATAGTTAGTCACGGCTTTTACTGATTCAATAAACTGTGGTTTCACTCTGATTTCAACCGGAAATCCTTACATATAAAACAAAGCACTGTACCACGTTTATTTGCGATAAACTCCAAAACTACTGAACAAATTTAAATACAGCTTTTACCAGCAGATAGAACGTTTCATTAAGAAGTTCGAGTATGTAATATATCGAGTTATGGTAGAAATTGATTCAAATATAACGACAAATTTCGGAAAAAGTAAAGCCACTAGGAACCTTTAATCAAAAACACTCTTTGATTTATCAAATTCCACTTATTATATAATAATAAAATCAAAAAACTAAAAGTCTCAGTGCTCTGAAGGACACGAATATTATTAGATAAGTCAACATTCAGAGTTTCCAGAAATTGAGAACTGTTTTCTAGAGTGGATTAAAAAACTGGTACACTGCATTTTTATAGTATAATCTTTTTTAAATTCAGCAAGAATAGCAATTTCTGTACCTGTATAAGCTAGAAACGTTAGGGTTAGAAAGACATCATTTTAAAAGAGAAAGATTTTGGCTGTCCCTTGAACTCTTGTCTTATCTAAGGTTAATCGTATATCTATATATAAATCCGTTTAGTATTGAGTTTATTGCGAGCAAACAGACAGACAAACACGGCGAAGGACTATTTTACAATGTATGGTTATTGAAGTCAAACTCTGTTTACGAATGTCTATGGAAGCTGTAAAGTTATTGCAACATCGTTATATAATTTATGAAATATTAACAAATATTCTGAAGTAATTAATTTATCATCTAAGTGGCATTTCCTGGGAAAACTTTGGGCTATATCAATGGGTATTGTGTCTGATTAATTCTTTTTTGTGGTGCCTTTCGGTGTCAATTTATACTGGGTCTCCGTCGAATTTCGGCGAATAGTTTTTTGTTGCATAATCATTCGAAGTGTGCTTCGAACAATAAAATTTCCTGTAAGATAGGATGAATTTGATTTATCACGCAACTTTATTCGAATTCGATCTATTTTTTATACCTAAATGTATCAACTGATGTATATTATCTGTAAGTCTTGTTGTCTTCTTAAAAATCAAATCAGATCTCTCCAGAACATACGTCACCACGTAAGTTGTCAACTTTTGCAAAATAAAAGAAGGCAAATTTATAGTTTGTAATAAAGCATAATATTTTTTATTCAGAAAAACTAAGGAGGTTATATTAGATACTACGGTATTCCATGTTATAGTTTGTTATAGAAAGAGATGTTTAATTAACTAATTAGATGAAACTTCAAATTGTTTACATTCCAAAACATAGGATATTTATTGAATCGGCCAATTTTAACACATGGACATTTTTCAATCGAGAGAAGAGTTCGATCATTCAACGGTTTGAGATATTAAATTTCCGAATATAAGAGTCAAGGATATGTAGCAAACGATGAAACAGTTTTTACAAAAATCAGAGAGAGGTTTACTGAGAGGTTTTGTATCATTTATGAAATTATCTAAAAATGTGTATTAAGTTCAACCGACTACATTTTTTTCGCGTGGTTTAAGTTACAATATTGTTTTTTTAATTCACATATTTTGTTTGAAATAACATTGGCAAATTGACAGTGTGCCGGAAGGATCATAGAAGTATAGACTTAAATAATATCGAAACTTATAATTTAATTTAATTATAGTGTTTTGCTACGATGCTGTGTAGAATCCATAGGAGGTACATCGCGCCTTACCAGATTAGCGCGCTTCCGTCTGGTGAGATCACAGTCAAGCGCTAACTTGTCAGCAATTAAAAAAAAGAAAAAAATGGTCAAATTTTAACCCATGGACAACCGTTAGTAAATATGAAATACTTAAAAGCTTGGAAACCTTTGCCAATGGTTAATTCAATATATAATATACGCTGTGTGTTCAAAAAGTATCGCGAATTTTGTGTTTTTTCAAAAATTATTTATTTATTCATGAATATCTATTTTGTCCCCTTCAAAGTAATCCCCATGAGATATTATACACTTGTGCCAACGGTTTTTCCAATCTTCGAAGCACTTCAAAAAATCATTTTTTTTTATCTTGTTCAGCTCCTCCTTCGATGCCGTCTTTATCTCGTCAAGAGAAGAGTAACGTCGTCCTTTCATGGGCCTCTTCAGTTTAGGGAACAAGAAAAAGTCACAGGGGGCCAGATCTGGGGAATACGGTGGCTGCGGCATCATTAGTGTGTTGTTTTTGGCCAAAAAGTCGCGCACAAGCAACGATGTGTGAGCAGGGGCGTTATCGTGGTGCAAAAGCCAATTTTTGTTCTTCCACAAATCCGGGCGTTTCTGGCGGATTGCTTCGCGCAAATTGCGCATAACTTGCAGGTAATATTCCTTATTGACCGTTCTTCCCTGTGGCAAGAACTCATGATGCACCACGCCCCTGCAATCAAAGAAAACTGTCAGCAAAACTTTCACATTCGATCGAACTTGGCGCGCTTTTTTCGGTCTTGGTTCGTGCGGCAGCTTCCATTGAGATGATTGAGCTTTGGTTTCCACGTCATAACCATAAACCCACGATTCGTCACCAGTTATGACCCTCTGGAGCAAATTTGGGTCGTCGCGGACAGAGTTTAACATCTCATTAGCAATGTTCATGCGATGCTGTTTTTGGTCACAATTGAGCAATTTTGGTACGAATTTCGCGGCGACCCGTCTCATGCCCAAATCATTGATAAAAATCGAATGGCACGAGCCAATCGATATGTTTAGGTCCTCAGCAACTTCTCTAACGGTGATTCGACGATTGGCCAATACCATTTTCTCCACTTCATTAATTTTTTCGTCTGTTGTTGAAGTGCTCGGGCGTCCGGCACGCTCTTCGTCGTTCACATCTTCTCGGCCTTCTGAGAACATTTTGTACCACCGATAAACGTTGCTTCGGTCCAAGGTAGCTTCTCCGTATGCCACAGTCAACATTCGGAATGCATCCGCGCACTTAATTTCGTTTTTCACACAAAATTTGATACAGGTTCTTTGATCCATTTTTTTGAATAGGTAAAAATCGAAGACGATCCAAAACACGTGCAAGCAAAGCAGCTGTCAACAATTAAATGAACATTCAAAATGGCCGAGCTTGTCGGCATAAGTGAGAGACATGAGTACCAACATAACGCCACAAAAAATTCGAAATTCGAATATACGTAACCCGCGATAATTCAAAATTCGCGATACTTTTTGAACACACCGCGTATCTACAAAATAATGTTTGAAGTAAGTTTCTATAAAGGTAGGTAGAAATATTACTGTATATACTAAGAACAGACAAATGCATACTGTATTTTAAAATACGTATCTAATTTTAATTGAGTTTCTTTTAAATTCTTACATAAACCCCAATTTCAGTTATATTGTAAAGCAATCCATTTGTTATATTGCTGACAGGGTGGCGCTTGACTTTAATCTCACCTGATAGTAAGTGATGATACTATCTAAGATGAAAGCGTGTTAATCTGGTAAGAGCGATACCTGACATGGTTTCAACATAGCATCGTACCAGTACAGAAATCTTTTTGTTTGACAGTTTGTCTTTGCTGGTAGGGTGGTAACCCTACCAGCAAAGACAAACGCTCTACCGGGGATTGAACCCGGGGTCGCTCTACTGCGCCAGTGAGGTCGTCAAAAGGTTTTTAGAGCATAGACCCACCACGCTGCTTCACTGCGTGGGTTGCCAGGCACTTGTATTCTATATGCACTTTCTATTCCTACACTCTTAAAGTCTTATGGAACGCCAAACCAATAAGACCGAAGCACGGTGGTGGGGCACACCACTAATTTCCTAACTTCGGGTACATATTGAGAATTTTTTATCGGGAAACTTAATATCTTGCCTATTTATTTATACACACCACTGACCTTCTCTTTCCTTTCTTTGACGGGTTCCCTAACGCCAGGGTTGTCTGGAAGAGATCGCTAATGAGCGATTGGACCGCCCAATTGCACACTAAAAGTACCTTATACTGAGTAATTGTACATCTATTTTTAGCGTGGTGTTCAATAAAGAATATTAACTGTCTTTCTACCTATCTTGAGCTTGAAACTTGGGCCCAGGACCTTATGTCTGTAGCCGAACAAGCTGACAACTAGACTAAAGGCAGATCAATTTATAATTAATTGTATTATAACGCCTATGTGGATTTATTATTAAAAATGAATTATATTGCAGTACTTTAATATTGTAAGCCTACTTATTTGAATTGTTTGACAAACCAGTGCTGCCATCTTATAATATCACGTTGTACTACAACTAGAGTTGCGACCTTGCATCACGTCTATCGTGAGCCATAGAGATTAACTGTCAAAATAAAGTTTAAAGTTTTAAACTGAATTGTGCTTGGTTTAAGAACATATATAAAATGTTTTTAAGGGTACGAGTACGATTGGTCCAAGAGAGAGAGATTTAATAATGAAAGTTCACTTGTTGTACGTCCATAAAAGCAATGACTCTTACATAGTGTTGTAACATACAATAAAATACTTTTAGAAAGTACAAAGATTATTATTAAATTAACTACAAAGTGACCTGAGGATTTATTTACCGTAAGGGTATACTTTATAATGAAGAATAGTGCCCTCAAGACGGCTGTTGGCATAAACTTGTGCCATTAAGATATTACGAAGTTTACTTGTAATATATGCAAGGAAAGGTTTAATGGCCAAGTTCTACACCAAAGCTTAATCTACGGGTTACGAACTAATAGAGGTATACATCAGAACAGATCGATACAAGCCTGTTTTAAAAGTGAGAAGAAAGAAAACCACAATGCAATTGGACCAGCTGATGCGACCCATGGATGCTTCATATTGACCTTGGTTGCTATATAATGCAGCTTTTACTTTACCCCTACTTTATAGCTAGCTGTAATGAGACATTCGATCGATAGAACGAAAAAAATTCTGATTTAAAATACTATTAATTCATTATACATCTGTGTACTAATTCAATTTACAAAAGACTTACTATGTCTTCAAAAATTTAAGAGAATTCTTTTCCAGATGCTTTTTTAATTGCAGACAGGTCAACGCTTAACTGTAATATCATGTGATGGTAAGTGATGATACAGTCTAACATGGAATCATATTAACCTGATTCGAGGTAATTCAACAAAAGTATTTTGCTTGAAGACACATCTTTTGGTAAGGTGGGTACAGACTCAGATAAATGAAAAAACACAATTTTTTTAAAAGGTTAAAGCTAGTGGGGGGCTGTGCATTTTTTAAAATTATATTGTACAAGACTGTGCCGTCAGTCTTGGATATGTAACGCTTGTACGAAATCAGGCTCTAGTCAAATAATGGAACGAAAAAGTCAACGCGTCTTTGGTATATTTTAATTCGGTATGAAATATAAACTAACTGACCAGACTAAAATATAATTATAGACGAGGATTTCTTTGTTGAGACACGTAGTGCCCCCAAAGGATCTGAAAGGCTGAAAACATTAATAAATTTGAACAGTGATGAAAGGCCTTAGCAGACATATTGACAACGGACATTATTTTTTATATTAACTCACCGTAAGCTCACCTTTTATTAGTAAATATATTATTTATTATTCTTTTAAACAATATAAAAATATTATATTGTTCACTTAAAACAGTTGTAAATGGTGGGAAGGGGATAAAAAACATTATGGATTCACTACTATCGAAATTTAGAGTGCCTCAAAAGAAGTGACAAAAAAGGCCTGGTCATATTGTAAATATTATAACTATATGAATATAATGAGGTTTTCACTTCTGTCGTGTGTTAAAAACACAGCAAGTTATTTTAAGGGCAGAAATTTCTCATAAGATTTGTACGAGGAGGGATTTTTGGGTATATCAATTATGTTTTATGATACATATATTACTGACAGTAATAGTGATCGATCTTAAACTATATGTAAATACACATAGTTATCACAACAAACATCATAAATTTCACAGTGATATCTATTTTAAGGACGCCGACGAATAAATCAATGTTGTTATCTATCCCGATAGAAAATAATTAGATGTTTCTTAATTATTCGGCCTATTAGGGTCAACATTCACTTACCAGCATCCTATAGCAAATGTACATTAGTCTTTTATAAAGATACGAGCCGATCCGCGCAACTATGTATAGCAGTTAAAAAATCAGGGGCGGGTTTAGGAAAACGAAAAAGACAGAGGTAAATAGATGAAAAACACTTAACGAACTACTAAATTTATATACAACATTTCATAAAAATCGATCAGCCGTTCCTAGTGAGTTCGATAACAAACGATGTGATACGAGATTTAAACTAATATTAGTTTAGATATGAAAATCTCGTAAGACGTATTATAAAGAGGTTCTATTTATGTTCTTGTAACTTTAAAAACTTATTTACAGACAAGTTTTTTACTGATTTTGAAGTCAATAAACGATATACAATCAATTTCAAGATTAAAATATTATAAAAAATGATAAAATAATATTACACAATAAATTACCTTCCCAGCTTGATTTCTTTCATATTATTAAACCAATCATTTNATGCAAGGATCGTGGCAAGTGGAAGGATGTTGTCTCTGCCTACCCCTATGGGAATGAGGCGTGATGCTATGTATGTATGTAAAATTTCATAAAAATCGGTCAGCCGTTCCTAGTGAGTTCGATAACAAACGATGTGATACGAGATTTAAACTAATATTAGTTTAGATATGAAAATCTCGTAAGACGTATTATAAAGAGGTTCCATTTATGTTCTTGTATGTATGTTTGTAAAGTTTTCGCACAAAAACTACTGGAACGATTTCAAAAACTTTTCAACATTAGAAGGGTGCATTTTCACTGAGTGACATAGGGTATATTACTTACTTAAAAATGATAACAACCCAAGGTGTGAATATATTTGTCACATAAAATCTGTCATCGCGTGCGCTGGTGAAACTATTGATGACAGAACAAAAGAATGTTCCACATTATTATAGAACATATTAATATCTACAAAAAATTCTGCGATACCATTTGTTTAACTAATGAAGTTACGCCGCTAATTACTTTTTGCATTTTAAAAGTTAATAATAATGCCGACAATAATCAAACCATATTCCTTTAAAATTCCTCTTCTTATTAAATAACTGAATAATTTTATTATAGACCGTCTGTAAAATACTTATAAAATTATTAAAATTGGATATTCTATTTAAAAGCTGTGTAAAATATTTAAAAATGTCAATCTAAAGAAAATTGTAGCGACCCTTATAAGTGGGCCTACGACTGGTGATTTCATATTCCAAGGATACAAATGATATCCACGGTTACACCTACAATGTTTTTATTTTTATCAAGCTAAAAATTACTGCGGGGACTTAAAAAAATCTTTCAATACTTCCTTGAAATCAAGAATTTTGCATCATTTATCGTATCTACTCTAACTTTAAAAACTTATTTAAAGACAAGTTTTTTACTGATTTTGAAGTCAATAAACGATATACAATAAATTTCAAGATTATTAATATAAAAAATGATAAAATAATGTTACACAATAAATTACCTTCCCAGCTTGATTTCTTTCATATTATTAAACCAATCATTTATTTTTAACCAAGCTGTAGTTTCATACAGAAGAATTAACAAAAAGTAATATTTCTCATTAAGGTCTTATTAATTGTTAAACATCGACTGCACGCCTTATAAAACATGACTCATTGTCACGTTCCGCCTGAGCCGAGCGTGCCGAGTAAGAGCGCGGATAGAGAGGTGCAATCGGCCTAAGCATTAAACTTGTCACGCATCTTTCATTTCTAGGTTTTAATGTAAGTAGTACGACTGATATGATTTTATCATTAATTATAGTCCGTAGACTTTAAAAACAACCAATTTTATTAATTTTAAGCCACCTAGATTGCTCTGCCTCATTGGTCTAGTGGTTAGCATGTTTTGTAGTCGACAGACCTGAGGTCCTGGGTTTGAGTCCCGGGGCGGGCCAATTCAAAAATCAATATTGAGCTTTTTGTTAAGATTTTCTCAATATTTGCCTAAAGTTGGGAAGCTGGTGGTGTGATCCACCCCCGTGCCTCGGAGAGCACGTTAAGCCGTCGGTCCTGTGCTGATCTCTCTCCGGTCGTGTCGGATTTCCATCACAATCGGACTATGAGAGTGAAGAAATAGAGAGTACACTTGTGTACTATCCGCAGTGGAGCAGCGTGGTAGGTCTATGCTCTGAAAACCCTCGTTCCTCGGAGTGAGGAGGTCTGTGCCCAGCAATGGGTCGTTAAAAGGGCTGCTACTTACTTAGTCACTAAGCCGCCTATAACTATTATTTATTTTATCAGATTTTGGTTTAGCTTATTTATTCTTTAATTATTTTTTTTAACATCTTATTAAGACGCAAATAACTTGAATTGGCAAATAAAAGCAAAGCAATGGATTACGAAATTGAATACTACGTTTCAAGTAATACAATTGGGCGATTCCTTTATGCCACAAAGATATGAATCCAAGTTCAAAGTGGGCCGGTATGTGTGAATCATTCTAATGTACACTAACGATATTGATTAAGCGATCTTGTTTTCTAATGGGCTCGAAAATATAATGATCGATTTCTTGGTTAAGCCGCATCGCCGGCAGTTATATGAATTGAGTAATTTAACTTAATATTTAATGAATATAAATGGTTCGTAAAGTTTTTAAATCCGTTGATGTATTATGGATAAAATTGAGTCTACTTTTAAAAATATGTTATAAGCTTTATCATACAACTTTAAAAGAGATATACAAAGTTTCTCATTATAATATCAGCTATCTAATAGTGAAATTCACGACAAAATCGGCGTATAATTTCTTATGCATTTAGATAAAAATTATTATTATTAAATTACACAAACGTGCACACTAATGTTATTTATTTGTATAATTGTAAAGGGCAACATTACAAAAGACTGTTTTATCTCTAAAAAGCGACACAATTCCGGCGATTAGTATTTAAGAATATAGGTAATGAAATAACATACAGATAAATATATTATATGACAATATAGATATAATATTGCAAATAAAATCAACAACCTGCCAAGTATTTGTCAAGTGTGTCAGCTATTTCAGAAAAGTGGAAGAAACAGTCACAATTAACAGATTTTACGCTTAACTGTGATCACATTGGATGGTACGTGGTGACATAGTCTAAGATAGAAAGGCGCTAATCTTTTGAGTCACTTCATATGGTTTCTACACATCGTACCATCTCTTTGCTTGCAGATATGTCTTTGCAGTAATGGTGGTAACTTCCACGAGGCTAGACTCAGATATATTAGAGAATACAATTTCATAAATTCTCCCCACGGGGTACTAGCCCGGGACCTCTGCCAGCAAAGAGAGTACTCACACCACAGCGTTATTATGACAGACATTTATTTATACTTAAAAGCACTAATAGACTACAAGCCCATGGAAAAAAATAACCAGTAAAATGAACCAACGTGAGTAACGCTTACAAAACTGTTATTATATCATAAAATAACTTTGAGCGCTATGTCGTCATTTGTGAGCGGTACAGGCGAGTATATAATTTTTTTATCCTATTATTTTTATTTGTTACAATTTATAATGAACGGTTATAAGATACAACGGTAATATTTAATAACATTAAATAAAAAAGGTTGCCGTACATAAATCTATGATTTTACAGCTGTAATAACTCGGTAAATTTTTAAATGTAGATAATTGTTGTAAGATCATAAATTTATATACGGCAACTTTTATTACGGCCGTTCATTATAAATGGTAACTAACAAAAAATATTGATATGAAAAAAAAATATTTACCCGTGTACTCGCCTGTACCGCTTAGGATTGATGACATAGCGCTCAAAGTTATTTAATGATATAGTAACAGCCTTCTAAGTGTTATTCACGTTGGTTCGTTTCACTGGTTAATTTTATCCATGGGCTTGTAGTCTATTATGTCTTATATATAGGAAATATATACAGATATTACCGTTTTAAAATAATATTCATTCTGAGTTCTTTATATTATAGTACTGAAAGTGTATGCCTTTTAAATCAGATTACTGAATTTGAGAATCATTGAATGGAGGCGAGGGTCTGAAAAAATTACCATATAAAATTGAAATTACCATATTTTTCTGTATTTATAAAAAATCGTAGGTTGGTATATTCAAGTTGATACTTTATTCATATTTCTTCACCGTATTGCTGAGTCAATTAAACAAATGCCAATGTTTTTAGTTGAATTTTTATTTATAAGTCTGCTGTAATTCCGCATACATCAGATATCTGCCAGTCAAAATTGGTCTAGCCGTTTCGGAGACAATGATTTTAAAAATTAACTTTTTTATACAAGTGTCATATATATCTTCATATCTATTTAGTGAAATTCTGTCAAAATCAAATTACAAATTGAAAAATTCTTTATTCAAATAGAATTTTACAGCAGTTTTGAAACGTGAAATGTTGTTTTTTTATATATATTATTTCCAATATACGATTTTTGATGATATTAAAGACGAACTTACTGTCCAAAGTTACGAAGGTTCAAAGTTCCTTCGCGCCCTGTTTTGAAAGGAGCCCACAAAAAACTCAATCCATTTTTTCTTATCATAAATAAAATACAATTATTCTTTTATTTTATTTCGATTACAGCAATTCATTCACTTCCACGCTTTTTTAACTTCTAAACAATCATTCAAATTACAAACATGCATTCCAATTTTATTTATTTGTATTGTATTTAAATTTGACATTATAGCACTTTTTAAAATTATATGTAAATTTATAAAGTGATATCCATCAGATAAAATCAATTTAAGTTTATTTAATTAAGTATTATATAAAGAAAATAAAAAAATTAACAATATTGTACTAAATATCGCCAATTTGAAACCTTCGCTTTGTTGAGGAATCGTCTTTTTTTCTTAATTATAGGTAAAATCAAATGTAAGTGTACGTACTTCGTGAGTTGAAATGCAAAATTAAAATTATTTTATATTGATATAAAGAAGTAAATTCAAGTAAATGGGTCAAAGCCATGAATCCAGATGGAATATCAAAAAATATACCCAAACGAAGAAGACTAACGAAGACATTAACTTAATAGGAGATGGCTTTTTTATTACATCAATATACAACCGCAGATATAAATTGGTTTGATATTTAGTTTGCACTTTATTACCCTGTAAATGATATTTTAATGACTCAATATTGAGACAAATTGATGATATTGCGTGTAAGATTGCTTAACTATAATAAAATCGATAGATTAGCTACTTCAAATATGCCGATCTTATAATGATCATTAATCTTTTGGAGTATTTGAATATCTACAGTGAAGAAACCCATCTTGATAAGAAACACCACTTCTTTGGATGTGAAATCGTACAATCCTTAATTATTAAAAAAAAATTAGTTAACATAGCAGAATTTGATAGTCTACTTTTTCTTATCTTAAAGACTCATAGTCAAATAGGTAAAAATAACGTTGTGATTTAACAAAATGTTATGTCATTGATTGATTTTAACGTTTTGCTTGATTTTTACGTAAAACTCCAGTAATAGTGGTTTTATTTAATTTAATCACAATCCTTTCAAAACGGTGAATTTAGGAAATTTTAAGTTGTTTTAGTCTGGACTGGTGGGAGACTTCGGCCGTGGCTTTTTACCACCCTACAAGCAAAGACGTACCGCCAAGCAAAAAGATGTGTGTTTAGACACCATAGACGTAAGAGGTAGATTGCCTCTTTCCAGATTAGGGCGCTTCCATCTTACACTGTATCATAACTTACCATCATGTATGACCACTGTCAGCAATAAAAATATGTCCTTATAAATGAACAATTTGTATGTGTTTTTAACAATACCATTTTTTGCCCAAAAAAGGGTGTTCAAATTTATAACGTGACATATTTTTCAAATTTTTTACACGTAATTGAATTAAAACAGCAGTTTTCACAGAGTAGATATAACCTTACTAATAATATAAATTCGAAAGTATGTCTGTCTGTCTTTCGCGCTTTCAGGCCAAAACTACTGAACTGATTTAAATTAAATTTTGTACATCTGAAAGCCTGAGAAAGGACACATTAATTATTAATGCAAAAAAAAGGTTGTAAGGGATGGCAGTATCACCATTGTTAGAGTTAGAAGTTTGATACTTTTTTGACATTCAAAGCTTATAAAATTTTTTACTCCCAATGATGTAAAATAACGTCGAAAATAACGATCCTCACTATTATAAATGAGAAAGTGACTCTGTCTGTCGCGCTTTTACAACTAAACCGATTTAAATGAAATTTGGGATACAGATTCAGAGCCTGAGAAAGGAGAATAAGCTAGTTGTAGTGAAACACTTGATTAAAATATTTATACGTTTGTGTTTTATTAGAAAAATAATTAGCTTGATTTATTAAAAAGGTGAATTTTAACACTATTTTAAGCGGACGAAGTCGCTAATGCCGATTACACGCTTGAAAGGTTGTTGCCTAACGTGAGAGGTCCAGAGTCATCATGCAGGAAATTTTATGTCAGCATTATGGCTAGTATGGCTTTGTACTGTGCACCCCTTTTGGCCAATGTTCTAACTGCTTCGAATAAAGCTCACTTGCGTAGGGCGCAGAGGGTCATGGCGGTTAGAGTTATACGGGGGTATCGTAGTGTTTCTTGGACAGCGGCGACTTTCCTTGCAGCCGATCCCCCGTGGGAACTACGGGCGGAGGTTCTCGCAATCTTCTATCAGGGTTGCATACCTGCGAATGCGTCCGTTAGCGATGAACCAAACAATGACCAGGTCTGGAGGATCAGGGCTCTCGCCGATAGAGCACTGATCGAAAAGTGGAGGCAGAACCTTGGGTACCCAACTACGGATGTGAAGACGTTGGCAGCGATCCGTCCGCACCTGGAGAATTAGATCACTAGGAGGCATTGATCTCTCTCTTACCATCATGTGCAGGCGCTGACCGGGCATGGTTGCTTCGGCAAATATTTGCACCAGATAGGTCATGAGGTCGTGAAATGCCCGTCTATCACGAGTATGGTGCCACTGTAAGAGGAAAATGAGAGGCAAAGCGAGGATGCTACTGATGCTCTCCGTCGAAGGCTGTGTGGTAATGTGTGCAGGTATGCGCTCCACTATTCCCCTCAGTAAACTGTAGACTGTTATATTCGGCGTAATCCAGGTCACTAGAGTGGAATGCGAAACGTGACCCTCTAGTGATCTCATCCAAGGATTACGAGGGATGCGTTGGGTTTTAGTGGGTATTCTGGTTTCAGCGAGTCCCAAACTCCCGGTTGGAAGAATTTCTTCTTCTTCTGGGGTGCGTAAATACATTTCCCAGCGATAAAAAGAAGAAAGGTACAGCTAGTATTTAATAAATCATATTTGTACACTGGAAGTGTGAAAATAACTTTCATCGATTGTTTCATGGCCTTCCTATATTTCGAATTCCTCTGTTTGTATGCGGCCGACATTAATACGATACGTTATGATTTATTTTCGCCGTTTATCGTTAACAAACTGCACGGTTAAATTGTGAATAAAATTAAATTCGCTTTTGGAGTCGTGAAAAATAACACGACACTCCTGTTTCATAACAAAGAAGTTTATGTTTTAATATACATGGTCTTATATCAACATTATTCTGTTCCAATATTGCACTACTAAATGGCTTTTTAAAGTGAAACTTTCCTACATTGCCTTAAACTTTTTGTCCAAGGATAAAGTGAAAGGCATATGCCAGAGCAGCCAAGGCCAATATGGCGGTGCCCAAGCCTTGTAACCACTTTATCAAAAAAACATTTGTTAAATTAGCGAAATCGGTTAAACAAGAAAAAAATAGGCTTTTTATGGCACCACTATACAAGTGAAACAGCTGCTGTGACTAGTGGATGCCGCCATGTTGGCCTTGGCTGCTCTGCTGAGCGTCTTTCACTTTACAACTACTGCGCGTCCAACTGAAGTGTAACTTGCGATAGATGGGTGAAGAATTATGTGGCGGTTTAAAAAAAGTTTCATTTTAATAATACCACGTGAACTTAAAACCAATCCAACATTAGTAAAAACATGATTAACATCTAACAAAAACATTTCTTATCGTCTATATCTTGTAAATATGATCATCCAGTTACTTATTTTCTTTTTTGTTTATACACTCTATATTAATATAATACACACATCAATAAAGAGAAAGTTACATGTAATATGAAAACAAATGTACAAAAGGCGTTCTTATCACTAGATAGTGATTTTTTCCGGACAACCTTTGGGTTTTAAAAGATGTAAGTAGAATGTCGGTTGAGCAATAGCATAAACATGCATATAATTATTTACACGCTATTACAGTTTTGCCTCATTGGTCTAGTGGTTAGCATGTTAGAGTACAGACATGAGGTCCTGGGTTCGAGTCACGGCTCGGGCCAATTCGAAAACGATATTAAGTTTTCTATTAAGATTTTCTTAATATTTGCCCGAAAATGGGAAGTTGGCGGTGTGATCCACCTCCGTGCCTCAGAGAGCACGTTCAGCCGTCGGTCCTGCGGCTGTTCTCTCTCCGGTTGTGTTGGATTGCCGTCACATCGGACTAGGACAGTGAAGCAATGGAGAGTACACTTGTGCAGTGAAGCACCGTGGTGGGTCTATGCCCTAAAAACCCATTCTCATATGATTGAGGAGGCGTGTGCCCAGCAGTGGGACGCTAATGGGCTGCAGCTACCTTTACAGTTATATGTTTTAACAATAGAAAGGCATTAGCGTAATAAAGTGATCACGCGATTTGCTAGCATAGGTTACGGGTTTGATTCCTGTCGAGGAAAATTTTGGTAATATTGTTTTCTAATATTTCTAGGTCTGTTATGGTAAAACTAACTTCGCCAGGTTGATTACCATAAAGTGGATAGTGGGTCCCTGGCACTGGTACTCCACTCAAGGATGTCGAGGGTTCCGTTGGGATGGGCATTCGGATCTTTCAGTTAGTCCCACAATCCCTACCAGCGGTGCGTAAATGAATATCCCCGCCATAAAAACCCCTACTAGCAGGGATATGCTATTAATCTAAATTATTTCGCCACGTTACGATGCTATCTAAAATTATAAGAAGGTATTATACCATATGTTTTGTACTATCACTTACTATCAGATATGGTAACAGACAAATGAAGACCTGTATGCAATAAAAATGGTAAACCTATAGTTTAAAATGGCAGTGTGCTTTAATTAAGGCGATTAATGCATTCGTGAGCGAGGGCTGTTTGGCGTCAGACCTGTTTGATTGACATTTGCTTTGGTAATTAAAAGCACACACTATGACTATTCACCCTTTGGATAACATGTTGCACGATAATTAGAAAAAAAACGCATAAATCGCTTTTAAAAGGTTATGGATTTATTTATAAAATGACATTTTTAACACAAAGAATTCTTACGACCCATGAAAAATGTAAGTAGTGGCCTATTAACGTCTCACAGCTGGACATAGGCTTCCTCACTCATAACCTCTGGCTGGAAAATTTCGTAGGTGCGATGCTCTCCAGTGGGAAAGTGGACGAGAGCGGCTTCTTTTAAGAGACCATAGCATGGCTGAACCAGCCTCATGAGCTAGAGAGTAATAGACCAACGGATGCTAGGGGGTACGGGGCTCATGATTGTTTATCTTCTTCTATCGCAGTGAATCCTCAGTCGGACTCATCTGGGACACCAATGAAATTAACCCTTAGGTGTCTGAATCAAGCGTGAAAAGATTTCTTCCGCTGGGTTTTAGTTGATAGTAGTATTGTGCCTCGCCGAGTCCCATATTCCAGACTCATAAAACTCTCAAATACCAAAGAACTACCACATTAATCTAGTGGTTAGCATGTTCGACTATAGACATGAGGTCCTGGGTCCGAATCGAGACAATTCAAAGATCGATATTGAGTTTTCTAATAAGGTTTTCCTAATATTTTCCCGATGTTGGGAAGTTGGCAGTGTGCTTCATTCTCGTGCCTCGGAGAGCACGTCTGTCCTAAGCCTGATCTCTCTCCGGTTGAGATGCACTGCCGTCACATCGGACTAGGAGAGTGTAGGAAAGGACAGTGCGCTTGTATACCAAATTGCCAACTTGCAGTGGAGCAGCGTGGTGTTTCTATGCTTTAAAAACCCTCTCTCGTGTGAGTGAGAAGGTCTGTGCCCAGCAGTGGGATGTTGATTGAATTGAATTGAGAATGGTTACATATTTGTTTAAATAAAATTGAAATATGTCTGTGAAATAAAGGCATATTCTAAACCTCTGAAAATATTCATTCGGGGTTAATCACTCGGGATTGAAACCCAAATATCAGTATTTCAAATGTTTATCTTTCTAATCCCACTGTGAAATTAAAACATGTCACTGTATGATATTAAATACATATAATATTATGATCTCATAGAAATTTTATAATCTCATGTTATATTAAAGTCAAAATTTTATATTGACCCATTTCGGTGTTATTTTATGTGTAGATATTTTTGTCAAGTCTACTTGAGAAGAGATTGATCTATAACCAAACATTTTTAAGTTCAGTTAGTAAACCTCTTCAATTTATGATAAGGAACTCAAAGTTTATCTATTTCTTAACACTTATTGCAGATAACATCTTTGTGATACTTTGTTCTACATTGTCACTTCTTCCTTTACTTAGAAATATACTTATCAGAAGTAACAAAATAAGTGAACATAGATTAAGCGAGGAAATGGCAAATGAATCTTTGCCTTGTCAGGCACATATCCTGCTTCCCGCTCAGTCACCGGGCTAACTTATCACGCTCTAAATAAATATAAACACGACTAACGAAGTGCCGAAGGAAAGTTAAAAGCGTGCCGAGAAGGTTGGATAGTACTACGAGAACTAGTCTCACTAGAACCTCGATAATATAGTAGTGGAAAAAATTATAGGATCAAAAAAATATCAAATTTTTAACAATTTTTTTAAATAAGAAGCAATTTGAGCTTGGAGTTTCTTATTTTAGTATCTTGCAAAAAATAAATTCCCAAATAAGACATAGACGATTTTTAAAAAACATACAGCCACTTGAAAAATCGTAAAAACTTAGAAATTTTTGTTTAGTTTACGGCAGTACCAAGTTATTAAAGGGCTTATAATTTTTAGTGTGGTTGACTGTGTGTGTTAGTTGAATGGTCTAGAACCAGCTTCGCACAATTAAATGGGTTTAGTTTCAGTCTATAACGGACATAGGTAGAAATTATTTTTGTGTTTATATACATACATATATAGCCTTCTTAATAAACCCAACACGACCATCTTAATGTAAATATATACATAAGTATGACATATAATTGATATCTTAAACTAAACTAAAGACCAAATTTTAGAACGTTGAAAAGCTGACATGATGATATTATATATATGTGTGTGTGTCGGGGTGCAAGAGTCTGTGGAACGCTAGTGCCATCTGTGTATCGGCGAAGGGGCAATAAGTGGCAGTCCAGCGCGTCTCTCGCCATTTCTCCAGTGGCGGTCGGCCGGAGTGGTTGACTCTTTAAAGTGTCGCGTTCCTAGCTATTATTGTTAATGAGTTTGTGCAAATTGATATCGTGATTTTAAGTGATTGAACATTATGATCCGAGTTAATTAACAAAGTGTTTGATTGCACCAACATTACCCATGAGCGCCCACAGAATAAGAAATTAAATAATGGATCCCATTAAAGACGATGTCGGCGGAGAACCCTACGCCCCTGTGCTTTATGCTTTTCCGTTCTCTCTTATTCTCCGATATATATATATATTATTACACTATACTCACGTTTTCGTAACGTTTAAGATATACTTGGAATTTGAATGAAGTATTTTGAAAATAAATATTTATTGAACAAATCGGAACAACCTTACTTTTACAACTTTATTCAAATTTCAAGTATATTTTGAACATTACGAAAACGCGAGTTAAGGATGATAAAATAAGAACAACAGAAACACGTGGTAGGTTTTATGAATTTATTAATGTTAACGAACCTCTCGGCGTCCCATTAAATCATATCTGACCGGGCGGCTAAAAATGTGTCCTGATTCAAAGAAAGTGTATTTTTAAATTTCTACTCGATGGGATTCTTTGTTTTTTACTATCACAGCTAAATAATAATAACGGAGCCCATCTTTTTTTATCCAACTCAAATTTATTATACTTATAATCGTAGACGATTTCCTTCGTAAAATTTATATAGTCCATCGAGATTTATGTGGCATTTATTCCACTATCTGAGTTAATAAAAGTTTATTTTACATAGCATTATTAAAATTCAACGTTAAATGGCTACAATTTAAGAAAAATTAGTTAAGTTATATTAAAAAATAGTCGGAAAATTATCGATTGTATCTTTATATATGTACATAAATATAATTATATAACAAGAATCTTTATATATATATGTATATATATATATATATATATATAATTCTTGTTATATTTTGTTGTTTTTTTTGTCTACAGATGGATTTGAAATGGTTTACAGTTAATGGCTAAAATCCATATTGTCACGAGATAAGAAACTATGTAGGTAACACCAACAGGACTATTAATATTCAATTATGCTGTTTAAGATTATTTCGTTATCTTGATTCTATTTACATATAGAAGCTTAATATTACACATTAAAGTAACTTATGTTTAAAACAGGTACTGTTGCGTTTGTTGTCGGTTTCTTTTTAGTATATTAAATGTTCCGGACCGGTGGTAGGTACGTTACGAATCGTAAGCTAAAACATTTCAAAGAAATTACTACTCATAATACAATTTTGGATTTAAAAAAGGTAAGTAGCAGCCCGTTAACATCCCACTGCTGGGCACAGGCCTCCTCACTCATAGAAGAAAGGGTTTTTTGGGCTTAGATTCACCACGGCTCTCCAGTGCGGATTGGCAGG
Organism: Elymnias hypermnestra; assembly: GCA_015832385.1. Lineage (NCBI taxonomy): Eukaryota > Metazoa > Arthropoda > Insecta > Lepidoptera > Nymphalidae > Elymnias > Elymnias hypermnestra. The sequence goes on along the minus strand of JACTOM010000934.1, from coordinate 5,825,725 downwards.
CATAGTACACAAGTGCACTCCCTATTCCTTTACTCTCATAGGGCGATGTGACGGTAATCCGACACGAGCGGAGAGAGATCAGGTTGGAACACACCGCCAACTTCCCTAGTTCGGACAAATATTGAAAAAATCTTAATAGAAAATTAAATATCGATTTTTGAATTGGATCGACCCGGGACTTGAACCCAGGACCTCATATCTGTAGTCGCACGTGCTAACCAATAGACAAAATGAGGGAGTTTTATTTTAGATTTACTGTAAATAAATCATTATTTATATTTTTCGAAAAGAATAATGGAAATACATTAAAAATAATTTTGCCTTTGCCCGAATTGATACATAAAGCCCGACAAACTACTAATATTTCAAAAGCCTTAATTGAGTTTTTTTGAAATATAATCTTACAAATTTGTGTATGAAAAGGAATCGAACCAGATATATTTGCTTACGATGTTGCACTTGTAACATTTTGCCAGAAAGACCTTCACTAGACAAATAAATTTAAAATCTGAGGATAAAATGGACGAAAACAAGCTATAATTTGAGATCAAAGACAAATAAACGAAATTTTAAATGTATAGACGGATATTAATAAATAATTCGTATGATTTTTCACTTCTCTTTCTTGCTAGACTGAATAACATCGTGTGTTGGTACAATAGCACGCCAATTAGGACGACGCCCAAGGCACTGGGCTCTGTCAGCTCATAGTTTTTATTAATGGGGGTTATTAACTTTTTGTACGTAAAGTAAAGAAGTAAAGTGTTCTTATTAAAATTCCTTTGAGGCAACCAATTAGCTGGCTGTTGACGAATATATGGGATGTTAAAAAATGTCATCTAAATTAAACATTAAGACAATAGATATATGTATCATGGATTGCTGGCGTAATGCTGCCATATAACCTCGTTAGTTGATGACTCGGGTTTTATTCCCGAGAATGAAAATTTTGGATGATCTGGCCTTATTAAGAAAAATGTGCTGTGAAGAAAAAATTGTTGCGTAATAGTCTTATATAACATGTGGGATTATAATTTGCCACTCGTCGTTTCATAATTTGATAAAGCATTTTTTATAAAATAAAAAATAAGTTCTCTTTTCGAATTCACACACTGACATATGTATTTCCCACTGAGAAAAAATCTTTTAATTGTGTACATTTTCATCCACTTTAAATGTATGTCTCCCTCAATTCCTAAATTGAACGAAAGCGATTTATTGTCACTCGAAATCAGGTGAGACCATACATAGGAACCTGAATAGAGAAGATTAAAGGAAAATCTATTTACGAACTATGTCGGGGAAAGGTAATGATTTTTAATAAATTTGAAACTGTATTACTATTAGAATAAGCTGAAAAAGTTAGGAAATGAATTGGTCTAAATTAACTAAAATAAATCGAAGTACTAATGTATTAACGAATATCCAAATGCGTTTGTTGAGGTTGTTTCTCAGAACAGGTTTCATAGACTACTACTAACTTTAGATTTTTAACTAAAATATATAAATATATCAAAAATTACAATACTGCTCTAAAACTTATTTATTTCTACACTTTATGGCACGTCTACAATAATAATATACAATGAAATGAAATAACTGGTAATGAAAGTTGGGTATGGCAGAAGAATCACAAAAATAAAATAAATGCGGTAGAGATGAGAGCGTTGAGAAGCATGAGTGGATTAAAACTGAGTGACAGAGTGAGAAATAGTGTGATAAGAGAACGTTGTGGTATAAAAGAAGACGTAGTGACTAAAATTGAGAAAGGTATGCTTAGATGGTTTGGGCATGTAGAGAGAATGAATGAAAGGAGACTGACAAAAAGGATTTATGAGTCAAGAGTGAATGTGAAAGTTGGAAGGGGAAGACCGAGGCGAACGTTCCTGGACCAAATCCAGGACATTTTAAATAACGACCAGGCCAAGAGTACTCTAAACCGACGAACTTGTATGAAAGGTTTAATGAGGATGAAAGAAGCGAAGGAGATATGCAAGGATCGTGGCAAGTGGAAGGATGTTGTCTCTGCCTACCCCTATGGGAATGAGGCGTGATGCTATGTATGTGTATACAAACTAACTTCAATTATTATTTTATTTTTTTTTATTACTCTAGCATGTTTTTTTAACAATGCATATATACTTTGCTAGTTTTATTAAAGTATACATTCATACAGTGTTGTTGATGAAACACAAAATATTAAATTTTAAAATACAATTTGTAAAATGTTTATATTGTATAACCAGATATTTCGCTTTTGCGTGTCTGTACCATATGACAGGCTAGTTAAACTTTTTTATTCGGCTTAAAATGTCACGAGCATTTTATCTTTGTTATAGTTAAAATGGTAGTCTCGAAAATATTGTTATTTTAAATAGCGAATTTGTATATGTGTAATGAAAAATGAGCTTTGGTTTTACAATGAATACTAGGATAGGACAGCTCCTGGAAATTTAAATCTTTCATGCGTTATTTCATTGCTGAAATGTTAGTGCTTGGTTTCAATCTCACCTGACGGGCAGTGACGATAAATATATCATACTACATAGCATGGCACCGAAAAATAGTTGCAGATGTAATGGTAACTAGCCACGGTCAAAACTTCTCACCTGTCACCTGGACAAAAGTCAAAATATGGTTTTGACCGAAATCGAACCCAAGAAAAAAGCTCTGCTGCAAAGTATTGACGCCATTACGCCAACGAGGTAGTCTACCATTTCTTTAATTCCTCTTTATTTTTTTATTAGCTCATACTAACTTAGGTCGTTATATTTTTGAAGTGAAACTTCTTTAGGCGCATGAGGGTAAAATTTTTAAGGATGAAACGCGTGATTCCACCACGTGAAACCATCACAAAGATGTGAAGCGTTTTTTGTGCTAATTTGTCAGTTAGTATTAATATTTACAAATAACATGGGGCAATTCAATTTGCCACTCGTCGCTTAATAATTTAATATACTATTATTGAAAACAAACAAAAAATTCAAAATTTTAAATTCAAAAACAAAATTTAATTAATAATTTCTAATATTGATAAAAAACACGTGACATGATTATTTAAAATTCGTCATTTGCGATTTCAATAAATTATTAGTTTTAATTTGCGACACTTTAAATATTTTAATGACAAATAAATTCATTGAATTCTTAACATATGTTCCTTTGTCGTTCCCTCTTATTATTGGAAATCTAAAGTTTTAGATTTGTATAAATATAAGCAAGACTTAAAACTTAGTATGCCAAAGAACTTTCACTTCTGACAAGTGTACTTTGTATGCACGCACTATTATTTTTTTCTGTTTTTCAAATATTATAAAAAAAAACAATACTTTATTGCACCACAATACTTAAACTAGGAAATTTACAATACAAGAAAGGTTAAATTACAATAAAAAAGCGTAAAAAAGTGGCTTTACTGATTAGAGCAATCTCTACCTAACAAATTTTTACCTATACCTGAAAACCTTTTACTTATTTTGTAGCGTAATAATTGATTTCAATTGTTTTTCATATTACGTATTTAGACTTAAAAATGAATTTCATTTGTCTATTTCTACTCTTGTATTCATAGCGATGATGTAGTCCCTTAATCGAATGCAGCTTGTATTTCATTTAATAAACCGATATGACTTCGCACGCTGATTGTGGTAAGGAATCTTAGGTCAAATGATTTGACTTTCATTCCATTACTTTCATAACGTGAAAGTCAACAGTTTATCATACTTGAGCACATGTTAAATAATATGACCGAGATTGGAGATATTTTTAATGCTGAAACGATAGTGTTTGACTGTGATCTCACCTGACGGTTAGCGATGATAAACAAACTTGTTGATGAATTTTGTTGATGTCTTTGGCGTGGTGATAAATAGCCACAAACGAAACCTCTTAATTAGTCTAGACCTAAACAAATTTGAAAGATGTTAACGCGTGAACTTGATAAGTCGTTATCCACATAACAATTTACTGTCCCATTGCATTGTTTCTGTGAATAGATAAATAAATTATAAGTAAGTAAGTAGCAGCCCATTAATGTCCCAATGGAGCGAGGGTTTTTAGAGCTTAGTCCAACCTCGCTGCTTCACTGCGGATTGGCAGGCATAGTATACAAGTGCACTCTCTATTCCTTTACTCTCACAGTCCGATGTGACGGGAATCCGACACCACCGTAGAGAGATCAGACGCAGGACCGAAGGCCGCTAACTTCCCAACTTCGGGCAAATATTGAGAAAATCTTAAAAGAAAACTCAATATTGATTTTTTAATTAGCCCGACCCCGGACTCGAACCCAGGACCTCATGTCTGTAGTCGAACATGCTAACCGCTGGACCAATGAGGCAGTCAAATAAATTATATAAAATTTTTAAATAAAAACAATATGATATGTTACAATACCCATACAATAATGATACAATATTTCTTATTGCCAGTCCATTATCCTCTCACTGCTGGGCACAGGTGTCCTCATTCATAGGAGAAATAGTTTTTAGAGCATTAACCCACCGTTCTGCAGATGCTATATTTATGTCGGCGAATAAATGAGAAGGGAGCAGAAAGCATAAAGGGGCGTAGGGTTCTCAGCCGATATCGTCATTAATGGCATCCATAATTTAATTTCTTATACTGTGGGTGTTTGTGGGTAATGTTGGTGCAATCAAACACTATTAATTATACTCGGATCATAGTGTTCTCGATATCAATTCACAAAACATTAATAGCTAGGAATGCGACATTTCCAACCGTCGACCGCTCCGGCAAAGCGCTACTCGAGAACTGCCGAGAGATGCCCGCCGGACTGCCACTATTGACTCTGTCCCACGCCGATAGACAGATGGCGCCAGCGTTTTACAGACACCTGCCCTCTGACATATGTAAAAGTTTTTAACATTTAACATTAAAGTTTATTACGTAACTATGATATAATAAAGTGAAAAGACATATAATAATGAAATGAAATTTATTACATTATGTAATATAATAATTGTTACCTCACCAATCAACTTCGTTTTAAATAAATATAGAAGGGCTTTTTGATTTCCACTTTTGCAACCTAATCTATTTATATATATCTTGTTGTAATTTTTATTCGTAAACTACTTTTTCATTCATCCACTCAAGTAGAAATACATATTTAAAACTTTGGATGATACTTATTGTAGTACAGCAACTTCAAAAAATTTGTTACAAATCGTACAATGCCATCTAATGAAAGGTCAATTAAATCATTTAAAATTTAAAATAAAGGCTATATTATAAGGTTAAGAAGTTGCGGTCGTTTGCCAGGATAAATATAAAAATACTTTCCACGACTTATATACCGCTTTCGTGAACAATTTATTAGCTCCATTTACACGCATGTCAGGCAATTTACACGTCGAAAAACAAATGCCGCTCGAACTCAAAATTGATAAAAAAAATTACATAACACCCTTATAAAAGGTGTTTCACTGGCCAAACAAAATTTTGTGTTCCTTTTAACTTGTAACCTCGCTGTGGTCCCTTGATTTACAGTGACGGGACTGGTAATATAACACTGTACTTAACACCCACAGACGGGACCGAAACACCGTCCTCTGCGTTTTCTACCAAGAACTTTATTGTATTAAAGCGGAATCTGATATTTAGAGAATCAGATGAATATGCAGAGCACTGCCTCCTGGCGCAATGGTGCGAGTACTCGCTTTGCTAGGAGAGGTTCCGAATTCAATCTAATGAAATTGCTTTTTCCAATTTGCCTCAGACTATACAGGTTCGAGGCTTTGGCCTTAGCTAGCTACCACTCTATCAGCGAATACGTACCGCCAAGTAAAGAGATTTATGTTTCGGTATGACGATGTTTAGAAACCATTAGAGGAAAATAGGCTTCTACCAAATTATCGCGCTTCCACCTTAGACGGTATCATCACCATCAGGTGTCGGGAACCGCATGGATTTAAGTTTAGAAAAATCGAGGGTTTGAAACCTTGGCAGGCACGATGAAGTTTCACTTTATAGAAATTTATCTTACGTGCTTGATTGTTCTTTACAATACATCAACAGGTGATAGAAAACATCGTGAGGAAACCTAAATATCGCGAGAGTATTCTTGGGTATGTGTAGCTTGTTAACCCATAGTGGAGCAGCGTGGTGTGTCTATACTCTCCCAACCCTCTCTCGTAAGAGTGAGGAAGCCCGTGCCCAGTTGTGGGACGTTAATAGGCTGGTACTTACCTTATTTATAGAGCGTTTTTGGTAAAGGCAAACCTAGTGAGGAGGCTTGTATATCCCGATAGCAATGCTGGGATATGTGTAGTTTCCTACCCTGCAATGAAGTAGCTTAAAGCTCACTTCTATGAATAAGGAGGTCTATACCAACCTAACAGTAAAGGTAAAGGTAAGTAGCAGCCTAATAACATCTAATTACTAGGCGCTGGCGTAATCACTCATAAAAGAGAGGAATTATATGCTGCATACTTTTTTTATGATAGCTATCTTGATATTTCAGGTTTTCCGCTAATTTGCATAAGTACCGGAGTATAAAGCTCAGTTTAATATTAGTAGAATCGAATTCTAGCATGAACTGCTCAAACTCAATATATAGAAGATACTTTTAATGATTTTACGTGAGCTCTCAGTGTGTTATTTAAATATTTGGAAACACGGTAATGAGTTATGTTATGTATATCTCATGTTTTTCCTAGAGATCTCATCAGAATCTATCGGAAAATGTTTCGGGTCGTACTGAATTGCAATTTCGTTTGTAAACAATTTACCTAGGTAAAACCGGGGCGGATGGAGTCTTTCTTATAAACACGCTGAATATTTAAATAAAAGATTTGGAAACACTTCTGGTTGATGGCTTCGTATTGATACAAAAAATTAAACTAACCATATTAAGGAGCTTGTTATATTTCGTCAAAATAACACGCAAGGTTTGAATACCCCCCAATCAGGCGTAAAACGTTCACACTCCTCGGTATACCTTTAGCACGTTCTTAGAAAAATAATTTGATAGTCTATAGTCATAACATGAATCTCGACGGGGGGGTTAGCGTTATATGATCTCAGTGGCTACCGTTTACGCCGTCGACTCCCATAAGACCATGTGAAGGATATCAAGTATCATGTCCAATAGAGTGAACCTAAGTTGTGCGTGTGACGGATTTAAGAGATTTTTTGTTTAATCTACTAAATAAATCTGAAGTTAATTTCATAAACTTATGTCAGATACCCTCTATCAATTGTCTTGTGTAAATTGTCTCTATCTATAAGGTTGCCTGGCGGAAATTGCTAGTAAGCAATAAGGTCGTCGTTATTATATGTATAAAAAAATGCATTATTTGTTTTGTTTTGTTTATGCTGTACGACATATGTTCGCCGAGAAGAAACACCGCCTCCCACAAGTGTGATGCACTTATGGATTCAATGTAATACACTCTAGTAGAATGGCCCAGTGTGGGGATCCCAGCGGTATCTATTGACGTCGTTGGTAGGCGGTAATCTTTCGTTGAAGGGCATAGTTGGCGCAATGCTGACCAGGAAAAGGGATTGGAGGTCAGTGGCCTCCTTCTCCAACACTATTATTTCGCTGAATAAAGGATATGAGAGACAGAGGGAGGACGCTGTCGATGCACTTCTTCACCGGGATGTATTTATTTCTCAAGTTTCTTAGAAAAAACATCCTTTCGCTCGATATCGGAAAAAACACGGTTGATATCTCAGGATATTTTTATTCATAACGATAAGATGATATGCAAAATGTTATATTCTCACATTATTGAAGTTGGGAAGTTGGCGGTGTGATCCAAACCAGTGCCTCGGAGAGCACGTTAAGTCATCGGTCCTGCGCCTATTCTCTCTCCAGCCGTGTCAATTTCCCTCACATCAGCCTAGAGTGAAGGCATAAAGAGTACTATGCCTGCTGATTCGCAGTGAAGCAGCGTCTTGGGTCTACGCTCACGTGATCCTCTTTTCTATGAATAAGGAAACTTGTGCCCAGCAGCATTAATAGGCTGCCACTAAGCATATTCTTGTATTATATACGTGGATTTATGCCTATTAAGAAAGACAGGTTCAAATTCTGAGACCAGGCACTGATAATTTGTCTTGGTAAGGTATGTGTACTTGATATTTAAAAATCATCATTTTGCTTTTTGGAAAAGGAAAATGTCATGACGAAACTTGTATATTCCAGGAGCAATGTAGCCTGCCAACCCGCAATGGTGAGTCTATATTCTAACAATCCTGTTTTCTGTTAGTGAGATGGACAGTGCCTAACAGTGGGACATTAGAAAACTATCCCTGACCTGACCACCTTTATACAGATATACCTACTATGTCTTTGCCTATCTTAACGGTCGATATTATTCCGCTATTTTAGTAATGGCGCTCGGTAAACCGTCTTAAGCATCCGTTACTCGCAATTTACTACTATCATTTATAAAGAAAGGCTTACTCTTCTTCTGACTCGATACTAAAACCTCATTTGCGGTTAGTTTTTGATCTCAACTGTTTTCTTAGACCTATTGAATACTGTGACAATGAATTTTTAATATTATATGATAAATACATATCTATTTATTAGCTAGATAAATTTCGTTGTAGGTTATCAATATATTATAAAACTTATAACTATATCTTATTGTAGGAAAATGTACATTATTTTTTATTATAATAAATTGCATTTGCTTAGAGACATATGAAATTTAAGGTTATCTGTAAGACATTGCTATAAAGCGACTAGTATGTCTTTAATACTTTACAAAATTTATAAAATGCTTTATTTAATATATATGTAATGTATCGTACGATTAATTTGAATATAATATAGGTACTGATCTATATATTTATACTATTATGTGTATTATATGACATCTCTTGTTTTAGATAACTAAATATCTTCGAAGACAATATGATGAACGAGTATACTTATTCGTTTTTTTTATATTATTAAGGTACCTCACCTTAATTATATAAAAGAAAACGAACAAAAGTAGCAGTCCATTAACGTCCCACTGTTGGGCACAGGCCTCCTCACTCCTATGAGAGAGGGTGTTTAGAGCATAGACCCACCACGCTGCTCCACTGCGGATCGGCAGGCATAGTACACAAATGTACTCTCTATTGCTTCACTCTTATAGTCCGACGTGACGGGAATTCGACATGACTAGAGGAAGATCAGGCGCAGGACCGAGGGCTTAACGTGCTCTCCGTGGCACGGGGGTGGATCACACCGTCAAATTTTTCCCAACTTCGGGCAAATATTGAGAAAATCTTAAAAGTAAACTCAATATCGATTTCGAGTTGGCCCGACCCGGGACTCGAACCCAGGACCTCATGTCTGTAGTCGAACACGCTAACCACTAGACCAATGATTCAGTCTTATATAATTAATTCCTTTTTAATATGACAATTATGAAAATCTGCATGATCGGTTGTTAATTATTCAATCACTTTTTTATTGATTTCATGCTTTTTACATACATAGCATCACGCTTCATACCCATAGGGGTAGACACCACTTCCTTCCACTTGCCACGATCCTTACATATCTCCTTCGCTTCTTTCATTTTCATTAAACCTTTCAGACAAGTTTTCCGGTTTAGATTATTCTTGAACTGACCCTTATTTAAAATCTCCTGAATTTGGTCCAGGAACCTTCGCCTTGGTCTTCCCCTTCAAAATTTTCCATTCACTCTTCACTCCTAAATCCTTTTTTCCAGCCTTTCAGTCATTCTCTCTACTGGTCCAAACTTGAGAAAGGTATGCTTAGATAAGCTATGCTTAAATATGCTTAGATAAACAAAATTGAGAAAGGTATACTTAGATAAGCACACCAATCTCAATTTTAGTCACTTTATCTTTTTTTACACCACAATATTCTCTTATCAGACTTTTTCTTACTTTGTCACTTACTTTCAACCCACTCATACTTCACAACGCTCTCAACTCTACCGCATTTATTTTAATTTTATGTTTATTATGCCATACCCAAGTTTCACTACCATACAGACACAGCCTGTCTAGCCCTTTGGTATACCATTAGGCTATTCATAAAGGCGAGCATTTACCACATTCACTGCAATCACTCTCCTCTCAATATCACGTTTTTAAATATGCATGCAGCGGCCATGGCCGCTCACTATGGGCCTAGTAAGAAGACTCAGAGTCACTCAGCGGGCAATGGAGACGGCTATGCTCGGGGTTCTCTACGTGATTAAATCAGTAATGAGGAGATCCGTAGGAGAACTAAAGTCACCGACGTAGCCTACTGAATTGCATAGCTGAAATGGCAACGGGCAGGGCACATAGTTCGCAGAATCGATGGACGTTGGGGCCTGAAGGTGCTAGAATGGCAGCCACGCACCGGTAAACGCAGCGTCGGCAGACCCCCCACCAGGTGACCGGAAGCCGCTGGATACAAGTGGCGCAAGATAGGGCCCAGTGGAATTCATTAAGAGACACCTTTGTCCAGCAGTGGACGTCCATTGGTTGAGACGATGACGACGTCCTGCATTCCAACTCTATGTGATCTATTAGTATGGAATATTTCATACTTCTCCGTTGGCGCATTTTTCATAAATAAACAGTACCAAATTTTTGCTTCACGTTAATTAATATACACATTATTTAAAGGCAATTCCAAATTTGATTTTTATGTATCTTTAATATGGCTTCAAGAGAACTATGTAAACATGTTGATCTTTATTCAAAATTACACTTTGCCAAGTTTAGAAATAGCATTATCCACAACATTCGAAGTTCATATTGCAACTAACGTGAGGTGCTCGAGCGCGTAATTCTGCGGTTTGTTTGAACGAGAGGCAGTGGTTAGAGCACGCGTTGCCTTTGACGAGCCTGAATGAGCTTTGAATGTACTCTTAGACATGCACTCATTTCCATACCAACTACGAGGGTGACAGAAATCGCAAAAGGTTTACAATGTCCGTTTGTTTACTGTAGTATAATGTTACAATTTCGCCATTGCAAACATTTGTGTTTAAACATGTAACTGCCTCATTGGTCTATTGGTTAGCATGTTTGAATACATGAGGACATGAGGTCCTGGGTCGGGCCAATTCAAAATCGATATTGAGTTTCCTATTAAGATTTGCCCGAAGTTGGGAAGTTGGCGGTGTGATCCACCTCCTTGCTTCAGAGAGCACGTTAAGCCGTCGGTTCTGCGACTGATCTCTCTCCGGTCGTGTCAAACTCCCGTCACATCGAACTATGAAAGACAATGAATAGAGAGTGCACTTGTGTACTATGCCTGCCAATCCGCTGTGGAGCAGCATGGTGAATCTATGCACTAAAAAACCCTCTCTCATATGAATGAGGAAGGCCTGTGCCCACAATTAAAAACTCACTTAAAAATACGTAATACATAACACAACACAGATATTGCAAAGTTAACATCGTAAATAATCGGTTTTTTCTATTTATAATTGCAGATGGGAGCGCAAGAATTTCCTTACCAATATTTTATGAAAAACTTTTCTATTGCTCACATGACTCTCTTAGAATTTTTGGTAGATATATATTTAATTATAGAAACGGGCATTATATTAATTAATCAATGTAGAAGGAGATTGTTTAAGACAAAATGTTTCCATAATTTTCAATAAAATAGCCTGTTGTTTCATCATCATTTAAAATAATCATTATACATTTCGTAAAAAGAAAATATTAATAGAGATCATATTTAACGACAACCTGTACGTATATTTGTATTGTACCAGTGTAGTGGGTTAAAGCTTCAAAATTTCTTTTATTTTTACGATAAAAACCTATGAACTGTTAATATTTATACGAATATATTTATTTCGATTTCTCATTCGTCGGGTTTTCTTACCTTTGAAAAACCTGCTTTTTTCTGTCAATGAATATTTAATATAAAAACGATTTCAGTTAATCATGTAGGCTTTCTTTTCTAGTCATACTAGATTTATTTTTTATTGAGCCATTAGGGTGTAAAAACAAGCTTTTATTGGACATACTTACCACTACTATACCATCAACATAAGAAAACAATTTCGTAAATGTACAAACAGTTCCTTGTCAGTGAAACAAACAGAATGTTATAATAGCGATAGCATCTATAATATAAAATAAATCAATCGACTAACTTGTAACACGAGGAAACCAAACCACAAACTGGATATAAAAACAATAGTAATGTACTAAGTGTACTACCAAAACTACTAAGAGTAATACCAAAATTCCTTTAATAAATCGCCAACATGCATATTAGCCTCAATATAATCACATATTCAAAATGTGCCAAGGCGAATCGAATCATAACTCGGTAGGCAAAATATACAAGCAGATATTTATGACAGCTATGAAATAAATTGAGCCATCAAAGAAATCGTGACAACTATCAAAGCTTTTAACAAACGAGATGGGAACAGCTGAATTGTGTATATAAGAGCGGTTTACATCATCACCTAATTCCAATATAAATAAATGGATTCTTGAAACGTTTTGTTCTGAAACGGGCCAAGGACGGGTAACAATAGGAATAGATGAAATAAATTATGAAATGCAAAAATAAACATGCTTTATTTAATATTTGTAAGCCATGATGACAGAATGGTCGAAAATTTGAATTTTAAAAACCGTGTCGTTATATACTTGTGAGACATTTCAAATAATACGTTATTATCTCAAATGGTGTCATCATTTAACATATTAGTACAACTTAAAGAAATTAGCCAAAGCTTTTTAATTACATTCGGATGAATTGGTGTTTCTGAAGCTCGATTATATAACTAACTCAGCTAATTCTTTTGCAATGATTTTGTCATGCAAATAGCGCTCCAAGCCATATGAAGGAGGAATGATCAGTTAAAGATTTATAGATTTAATCGATAATTTAAAGCAATAATTGTTACGAAGTATGCTAAATCGCATCCCAATTAGAAAACTATTAAAAATCAAAGCCATGGAATCCTGCTCATTGGAACTTCAAGGATGAAATTGATTTCAAGTATCCTGCTCTAAAACAATTAAATGAACAACAAAAAGTTGTAATATAACATCGGTCTCAATCTTAAACGGTGGATCATAAAATTAATCACCTAATAACAAAGTAACCATAAATTTAATAGTCTCATTTATATGTAATAAAATCAACTATAAAATCTATGTAGTCTCACGCATCGTTTTTGAATCAATAGAGACCAAGTCGGATGCAATTGAGAGCATTTTGTCTGGACCGTGGAGAATCGGTCAAATTGATGTAACAAAGACTGGTTACAATTTCGATAGCTTTCTGTTGCTTAACCTTTAGAGAACTGTACTTTATTGTTGTTTGTGCTATGATAGCCATGACTTGTAACTTCGGCCGTACATATATTACAACACATGAAAAACTAAAACATTTTATTTATTTATAAGACTAACAAAGCAGTTCACAATTAAATTACCTATATATAAGTTTTATACAACCGATGTCGCCCATTTCGGTTTCATTAGAAAAGCAATAAGGTTAAAGATCTCCAAACTTACTTACTAATCCCGGAATTTTCAAAACTACGTTTTCATCATACTCACAGGAAGGTCAGGAGACAAAGCAATTTGCTTATACAACATATAGTATATATAAAAGTAATTGTTTTCATAAATACATACATCATTAAAGGCGTAACTTAAGACAAAAAGAAAAAAAACGTGAGTATCTCCTGACAGAAGTAATAACTTAAACTACTCTAAGTTGAAATACTTACTTGAGAAACGCTTAGACTATTATTTAAATTTTTAGGAACGTAAGGATAAATTATTTATTAATACCATCTTGTATTGATTAAGTTTTAGGATATATGGTCATTGTCAATGGTATATGTCTATCGCACACTGATCATTAAGTAGTAATGAAAGTGGGGGAAGCGTCTGTCTGAAACACGGCTAGCGCTGTTAGCGTGAGATTAGAGTGAGAAAGAGGAGCCTGCCTATCGGTGCCGTATGTGTGACAAAAAGGGAAGCCAGATAGGCTGGCGCCGTAACGCATGATGTAACGAAGCAGTTTCGTCTCCCATAAGAAATTGTCACTTCAAAATGAATGGGATATAATAAAATATAAAATAAAATAAAGTACACGATAAACATCTCAATGCATAAACCTTCTTATTTATCTATGTTAATATATATAAGCGAAATACTACTTACGCTTCGCCACCACTTATCACGAAATCTCCTACACTGTAGGTCCGAATGACTTGAAATTCGGCATACGTGTTCCTTTCGCGATGTAGAATCTTATTACTAATGGGTTTTGTCATATTCCTACTGGACCGAGAACTACGCGGGGAACCGTTAGTATACATGTCGACGTAAAAGAAAGTATTTTCTGTTAGCCTGCATATATAACCAGAAAAGTCCTTCAAAAATTTTTAGCTTACAATAAAAATTAGTTTAGTATTTAATTAGCTGTATTGATTAGGCCGTTCTTGAGGCCAGCAAATTGTTAAACCAGATACGATATCGATTTTAGGAAATCCTCTTCAATATTGAATAGTTTTTTATACGATATACCGTCTGTGTATAGAAATGTCTATCTTAAACTTGGTATTACAGTTTTCCTGTACTCTTCAGCAGTTTGCTTATCAACTGTATCAACAGTTTATAACAGAGGGCGACCGCGTGCTCCACCCTGCTTCCTCGAGATAATGACGTCATAAAAAATAAAAACCATCATTTAGATCTGCGGTCGTAGACACTGAGGTTTTTTTTATCCTGCGAGGTAGTGATGCGAAAAATTACACCCGTCATTCAGTGGGCACGCTTAGGGATGTACTTGGGTACAATGCGGTTATAAGGACTACTGTTTTTTATTTTTTATTTTATAAAAATTTCAAGTTGCCCTCCAACACGGGTCGGAGACTTTGTACATCTAAATATCGCATAATTACATCGTCATGTTTTAGTTTTAACAATTTCTATCATATCAGGATGTGTCGGTCATATAACGAGTTTAAGGACTACTGTTGTGTTTAAGCTTCCTTAATCGTGGTTTAATTGTGGTACACATTTGTGTTTATTTAATTTGTAATATTAAATAATGTTAATTGCTTTATTGTAAATAACTGGAATAATGAATTTTCTATATAAGTCTTTTAAAATTTAGAAAACTTAGACAAAGTATTAAGCTTTTTTTATGCATCCCGATCAGAGTAAAATCTTATCAGAAGTGTGGGACTCGCTAGTAAACCAGAATACCCACTAAAACCTAGAGATACCCTCCGCATCCTTTTATGAAGCACCAGAGGACCGGTAGACGCAATCTACCCTGGCACTCCGGAAGATTCCTCTGAGACACTAAGATGAAGGAAAGAGAAGCACAATTCTGCGCCTCCTACCTCCTACCCTCCTGCGCCGAAGTAAAGGAGCCTCCACAGCGTTCTTACTGAGCCTCTCATGAGCCTCTTTCAGTGAAATAACACTTTCACAGAAGGAGGCCACTGCCCTCCGCTCCTTATCACCGGTGAGAATTGCGCCAACTATATAACTAATAACATATGTAGAATATATTTGTTTTGTAAAGCAATATGAATGATTTTTCAACCTAGGAGAAGGCATGCTGTCGTAAAATTTACGACAAAGTTTTCGTGCACTTGCTATTACCGCAATTGCAATGAAGGGTTTGTTTGGTGTATTATTATAAGAAAAACATGTGTTGAGAGTTCACTTAGGAGTTTGGTAAAACCGGGCAACAAGAAGAATATCCAACAAGATCTGAAATATGCAATCAATAAAGTGCACGAAATGTGTGTTTCAAGTGTAAATGCTAATTACATGCACTAATTGCAATAAGTCAAATTCAATATCTCATGATTCTAACTAGTTACATAATGATAACACCATCATTTAGAGCGCGATTGCCATTTTTTAAATTATCGCTTAGTTTTTTATGAATAAATATAAGATTTTGAAATATTTGCATATCTATTTACTTATTAATGTAATAGAAAATAGTTATTTTATATTAATGTATGAAATAACGACTTAGGCCATATTTATCAATAAATTTGCCATCGTAAAAAGCATGACGCGTCTTGTAAATGTAAAACGTACGACACGCGACCCTGGGAGATTAAATCAAAACTCTGTTACTCTTGTCAATTACTATTATACGTCTTGATTTCAATTGCATGATAGTATAACTTATTTTTCGTCGTGGAAGTTCCAGGTTCGATACTGGGTATCAAAAAAAAAATATCGCTTAGGAATTACTAATCTATGTAAAATTATTGTTAAATAAATTGGTCTTCAAAAATTATTGCAACGTATTATTATTTATTAAACAAAATGTTGTTTGAACGTTACAAATACACTTTCACTTTGTTTACAAGTTTTAATTTACATTAATTCCCTTCCCTAATATTTGTTGTTTTTAATCTATCGAGATACCAATATCTCTAAAACATTTCGTATGTCAAGTAAAAACTAAATTAAAAACTATTCCAGTTCAGCAACCGAAGACACTGATCGAAATTTATGGCGATTTAGGCAAAAAAAAGAGAAAACAGAAAATGGATTTTTCAAGCTTACGAACGAATATCCGCTATATATTAAAACAGAATGGGCCTAAGATGATTTTTATTGCCTCGCTGGAAGAAAGTGAATTAGATTCCGATAAGCCCGCATTACGTAAAATATTAACCAATAAGACTGTAATTATTTATATACAATATTGTCCAATAAGAAAGTATTATTGTATTATATCGTGATTATGTGTAATAGTTTGACATACAGAGAATATCTTATTGGATTATCTAATAGGCTATCTGTATAGACGCTTTTAGAAGTACACGTATTTAACATAAACTAGAAACTTTAAAACCATTGTTATTGTCAACTTGAAAAATATACATATTATTGTCAAATTGGCTGCAAGATTGGACCCACCACGTTGTTTCAATGTATTTCCTTCATTAAAATGTCTATAGATGAATTTGAAACTATAATTAGATTATAAATGTAAGTGTGCCTTAAATCAGAAATAAAAAAAAGTGAAGTGATTGAGAAATATACATAAGAAATTATTAGCTAAAATTCAGAATACTGGGTGGTTAAACACGTCGATTTCTGATAAGAGTCAAATCATAAATCGCCACTACTCAGTTTTCTTTGTATTAATGTGTTTAATTGCCTTTGTAAATAAATTAATGTATTTGTCAGTAAAGGAAAACACCGTAAGGAAAGCTGCATGCCCCAAAGGCAAATCATTATATGAAGTTTGTCAATTCGCAGTGGAGTAATGTGTTGGATGTTTGCTCTAAACCCTGGCTGCTATGACAGAGAAGACCTTTGTCCAGCCGTGGGACTTTAATAAGCATATTTATTACCTAGATTTAAATTTATTATTTTTGTTGAGTTTCATCAGTTTGTTACGGTTTTGCCCAGAAACTGTAGGAGAGATGTTGATGAATCTTTCATTGGCAGATAGCTGATGTTAAAAGGAGTAATTTAGAAGAATTTTCAATTTATTCACCTTATTTACTGAAATAAAACAAACATATTTCTTTAATTTATAAGGAGTAGTTTAGTATACTCGTATTTTAGAAAAAATAATAGGAATCCGAAATTGTGCGCGTAACATCGCGACTAACAACTAATTTTATATGAATTTTATGATTTCAATTGAGCTATTTAATATATTCAATATTGAAAATAGCAAGCTTACGGTACTTGCCGTTAGAAAATAAATCATCCAACGATGTCTTATTGTTTATGACATATGACAAAGTTCTCTTAATAGAACTGATATTTGGACGCAAATATAAATGGGGTCTTTGATATTCCATTCCGGATGTTGCATTTGTCATAATTCTGTTGCCTGCGTGTAACAACGGGGATACTGGTTTTTAGTTTTGATATAATTTTAAAACATGTTTTTCACGTTGTACTTTATCAAAATTGCGACTTTTTAGGAACAACTAACAAAGACTTCGAGAGAATATTTCTACATGAAGAAAACACAATTTTTTTTGTTAAAAACTGAATTTTCTATTCGTTTCCGTTTTGTGGTTGTTACAATTTTTACTAAGGAGTTGGAATCAACATATGTATTTTTTTAGGCAAAGAATGCGTCAACTGTGTCTTCAAGAATGCGTCAAATCTTAGTATATATATATATTTTTTTTTTGGAACAATATCATTAAAAAGCGGACACGATGCTTCCTTTGCGTAAAATTGGTTTGTAATATATGGTTGGTTTGTAATAGATATATAGATAAACTTTAAAATTTGTACATTAGGTGTGGAAATGTAACAAAATCGAAATATTCTTTATTCAAGTATGGCCCAAAAGCACTTTTGGACCGTCGGTAACCTGTCCATTGGTAGCAAATCTATCACATCCATCCAAAAAAAACAACAATTGCCTTAGGTATTGATCATACGCGAACACTTCTTAAAGTACCGTAAAATGATCCCAACAAAAATGAACAATTTCATAAACTATATTTATCACTGTTAATAAAACATAGTATTATCTTAGATTTACTCGATTTTTTTTTAGCGTATATTATGAAACTATAAGTGAAACCTCTTTAGGCCTTAGGCTAAAATTAATATTGATAAAACGCGTGATTAATGTCAGGAAGATGTGGAGTGTTTTTTATGCTAGTTCGTTTAAAGGTTAGGTTAGGTTAGGTAGTTTCAATATTTACAAATAACATGTGGCATTTTAACTTGTGACTCGGCAATTAATAATTTAATGTACTATTTATCATAAAATAAAAATATGTCTTAAATTCTCCTTTCTAAATTATAAATTCAAAAAACACGTGGCATTTTTATTTAAAAATCGTTATTTGCAATTTCAATAAGTTATTTATCTTAATTATCGACACTTTTATTTTAACGACAATGAAATTCCTAACATATCTTCCTTTTTCCCTTCCTCTAAGTCTCGGAAATCTATAGTTTTAGATTTGTATAAATATAAACAATACTTAAAAATTAGTTTGCTAAAGAAGTTTCACTTCAGACACACTTTTATCTTTTTTTATAATTTCCATTGGTGTATAATATTTTATAGATCCGTTATACACGTTGAGATTAAAAAATGTTTAAGGTTTTCATAGTGACAAGATTTACCTGTCACTGTGAAATTTATCAAGACAATTTTACAAAAATATACAGTATAGAAATCCGTGAAACACATCTAGAATATGTAATATAGTAGTGTATCTTTTGAAACGTTCACGTCTAGTCTCCCCTACATCTAGACAATTTGTTCCAGCCGAGCATGACGAAAGAACGTACGCCGTCAAGTCCAAGGCACGCGTACGACTTAGCTTTTGATTACCATCAACAAACTAAAACTAAACTATATTAGACTGAGATTGAACTTTAATATATTGACACAGACAATATGAGTGTAGCATGCAAGTAAACTTTAAAAACAAAGATCTTAGAGCGTTTAAAAACTATGCAGAATTATGCGGAAGATTTAGATTTATAAGGTTATTATAACAAGATCTTTTCGTTTTCTACTTAACAAATTACTTTATAAATTTGGTTGTTTAACTGGCATTCTTGTGAACGGGGTAGAATCCACTATTTTCTAAGTGTACCCACATACTACGAGAGATAAGGGGTTTAGCTAGCTGGTTTATCAATAAGAAAGTAGCAGCTTACTCAACAGCAGGTATTTTATTACCCACCGAGATTTGGCTTATAGCAGCTAATTCTTTTACCTATCTAGTTTTTTTTTTTCATCTAGGACTGTCTCTTGCCTTTAAGTTAGGTTATGTTATGTTAAGTATGGGGTGTAAGGGGGAAACGCGTCCCAGTCCGTTTCTCCAAACGCCAACCTCACCTGCACGCGGTGCACCCTGCTTCTACCGACGAGGCTCTGGAGACCGACAAATGGCGGTATAACCATTCTCCATAGCTGACCTAAATGCCACAGACCGATAACGGGCAGCAGCGTTATTGGTGCGATAAGGTCAGCACTGCGATCACCAACCCGCCTGCCAAGCGTGGTGATTATTGGCATAACCAAAAGTAATGATACCTACAAGGCAGCAACGGCCCCCAGTCCCCGGCGGCCCCGCTATTCCTAGCTCTGGCAGCGGTTATGGTAACGGCGGGGCAGGGGGTGCTAAGAATCTCCGGAAGAGATTCCGCTGCCAACCCCGA
Organism: Elymnias hypermnestra; assembly: GCA_015832385.1. Lineage (NCBI taxonomy): Eukaryota > Metazoa > Arthropoda > Insecta > Lepidoptera > Nymphalidae > Elymnias > Elymnias hypermnestra. Next base: position 5,805,598 of record JACTOM010000934.1, on the reverse strand, counting down.
CGACTTGACCTGGCAACATACAACGCACGCACTTTGAGGACCGACGAAAAGATCTTCGAACTGGAAGAAGCAGTAAACAAGTTACACTGGGATATTATAGGATTGTCCGAAGTCCGTAGAGAGGGGGAGGACACGATAATCCTCGAATCCGGTAACTTGTTTTACTACCGGGAAGGTGAAGTTCAATCTCAAGGTGGTGTCGGATTCCTTGTCCACAAATCCCTCGTCAACAGCATTGTAGAAATTAACAGCGTGTCCAACAGGGTAGCGTACCTGATACTCAGAATCACCAAACGGTATTCGCTGAAGGTCATCCAGGTTTACGCACCCACATCATCACATCCGGATGAGGATGTAGAGGTTATGTATGAGGACATATCCAGGGCCATGCATACCTCTCGGACATTCTACAATGTTGTGATGGGAGATTTTAACGCAAAACTCGGCGAACGAAGTGGGGCAGAGTTGAGAGTGGGGCAATATGGCTATGGGCAACGGAACCAGAGGGGACAGATGCTCGCTGATTTCATGGAAAAGGAGGGACTCTACATGATGAACTCCTTTTTCAAGAAACAGCCGCTCCGAAAATGGACCTGGCTGAGTCCCGATGGTTCCACGAGAAATGAGATAGACTTCATCATGTCTACGAAACGGAACATATTCAATGATGTCTCTGTGATCAGTAAAGTGAAAACTGGGAGCGATCACCGCATGGTAAGAGGCACATTGAATATCAACGTCCATCGAGAACGGTTCAGACTGGTGAAGTCTACGCTCCGACCTACTCGTGCCCAAATCCAAGACCCCGAGAGCTTTCAACTAGAGCTGCAAAACCGCTTCGACGGCCTTGAAGAATGCGAATCTGTGGATGAGGTTAACAATAGGCTAGTAGAAACTGTTCATATGGTTGGGACTAAGTACTTCAGAGCCCGTAAAAAGAAAACCAAGAGATTCTCTGACTACACTCTCAATCTCATGGAGCAAAGACAGACAATGAGCTTACAGTCAGCAGCGGACGCGTCCGATTACCGGCGTATCAACAGACAGATCTCCAAATCACAAAAACGTGATCTGCGAACCTTCAATACGGAGCGCATCAAAGACGCTATTGAACGCAATAAAGGCTCCAAAGTGTTCGCAAGAGACCTGTCTATTGGTCAGCGCCAGCTTACGCGGCTGAGGACCAGTGATGGCAAGCTCATTGCGTCGAAACCAGAGATTTTGAGCGAGGTCGAGAATTTCTATGGACAGCTATACTCATCGACTGTCAAGCCTATTGACTGTTTGGCTGCAGATCCCAGAGCCAAACTAACCCGACACTACACTGAAGACATCCCGGACGTCAGTCTGTACGAGATTAGTATGGCTCTCAAACAGATGAAGAACAGCAAGGCACCAGGTGATGACGGAATCACAGCAGAACTCCTGAAGGCGGGTGGAAAACCGGTACTCAAAGTCCTTCAGCGAATGTTCAATTCCGTCATCCTCGATGGCACAGTGCCGGAGGCATGGCATAGGAGCGTGGTGGTTCTGTTTTTCAAGAAAGGCGACAAGGCCTTATTGAAGAACTACAGACCTATCGCGCTGTTAAGTCATGTCTACAAACTGTTCTCGAGAGTCATTACGAATCGTCTCGTTCGCAGATTTGACGACTTCCAGCCTCCCGAACAAGCCGGTTTCCGAAAAGGCTTTAGTACCATAGACCACATCTTTACGCTGCGGCAGATTATACAGAAGACCGAAGAGTATAATCGGCCACTTTGCTTAGCGTTCGTGGACTATGAGAAAGCCTTCGATTCGGTGGAAACATGGGCCGTGTTGAGATCTTTACAGAGATGCCGAATTGACTACCGGTACATACACGTGTTGAAGTGCTTGTACGAAAACGCCACCATGTCAGTCCGTATACAGGACCAAAGCACAGCGTCTATCCAACTGCAACGTGGAGTGCGACAGGGAGATGTTATCTCCCCGAAGCTTTTCACTGCGGCGCTGGAAGACCTTTTTAAGCTTTTGGAGTGGAACGGACTGGGCATCAACATCAACGGCGAGTACATCACTCATCTACGGTTTGCCGATGACGTAGTCATTATGGCAGAGACTCTCGAAGATCTCAATACAATGCTGGATGACCTCAGCAGAGTTTCTCAACAGGTGGGCCTGAAAATGAACATGGATAAGACGAAAATTATGTCTAATATCCATGTACCGCCTCACCCAGTCATCGTTGAGAACTCAGCTCTCGAAATTGTTGACGAGTACACATACCTGGGACATATAGTCCAGCTAGGTAGATCCAATTTCGAGAAGGAGGTCAACCGCCGAATCCAACTCGGTTGGGCTGCGTTCGGGAAGTTACGCCAGATATTTTCGTCTGATAACCCTCAGTGCCTGAAGACCAAAGTCTTCGAACAGTGCGTGTTGCCAGTGATGACCTACGGTTCTGAGACATGGTCGCTGACTATGGGCCTCATGCGGAAGCTCAGAGTCACTCAGCGTGCGATGGAGAGGGCTATGCTCGGAGTTTCTCTACGTGATCGAATCAGAAATGAAGAGATCCGTAGTAGAACCAGAGTCACCGACATAGTCCTGCGAATCGCGAACCTGAAGTGGCAATGGGCGGGGCACATAGTCCGAAGGACCGATGGACGTTGGGGGCCAAAGGTGCTGGAGTGGCGACCCCGCACCGGACGGCGCAGTGTAGGGAGACCCCCCACAAGGTGGACCGACGACATAAAGAGGGTCGCCGGTAGCCGCTGGAGCCAGGCGGCGCAAGATCGGGCTTTGTGGACGTCATTACGTGAGACCTATGTCCAGCAGTGGACGTCCATCGGTTGAAGCGACGACGACGATGTTAAGTTTATGCTTGATAAACTATAAAATATGGTTTCTTTTATTTAAACTCCATTTTTTTGATAGTCACAATCAAAATCACGACTTAAAACCTAATAATGTAAGTATTTACTTCACTGTCAGAGTTAATTTGGGGCTTTATGTTGCCGGATTTGTTTAGGTCTAGACAAGGGCTTTCGCCCAGATTAGTTGAAACCCTACCGGCGAAAACATTCTGTTATGCAAATTTTTTTACACAAGCATTAAAATAATTATCTTTAAACAGGTTATAGGTAAGAGCCGTAATGGCGTAGTGGTGAGATGTGTGGATCCTATTTTGAAGAAAGCGCGGATTCGAATCTACAGCAGGCACCGTTAAGTGTGATTGTTCTTATAAATTCAGAGATGTAGCCTGCAAACCTGCAAGCCAAGAGCAACTTGGTGGCCTATCTGTAAAACTATCTTTCCTATGAGTTAGTAGGCTCATGCCAGCAGTGGGATGTTAATAGGCTGCTAAATTCCTTATCTTTATAAGTTTGTCATCTTAGACTGTATTACACTTACCATCGTTTGAGATCACAGAAAGCAAGTACCCTATACGCTATAAGAAAACTGCTATACAGAAAGGCATTAAATCTCGCATCAGAATATCGTCTTAGCTTGTATCATTACTTCCCATCAGGTAAGATCACAGTCTTACAAATCAAGCCTTAAACTTACAAGCAATTACACTTTTTCTATATGTTATACAACGATTTAAACAGCATGTAAGGTTGCAATAAACATTCCAGTTATTAAAAAAGTTGTTTTGACTTTCACACCACATCCTGTAAGCGAATAACATTCATGTTTTTGTCAAGAAGTTTTAAGTAATTGTACTTCGGAATGTATCCTTTGTTTTAACTGTAATTAAATCATTAACAACGTATTATAAGAATGTATTTGGCACGACATTCATAATTATACAGTAATTCGTCCATATCTTAACTATATCGTTGGCTTTGCAATTTTAGTCTTTCAAAAAGATAATTGTAATTTAATATTGCAATTACACCTATTAGAATATAAAAGTGTTAAAATAAAACTATTTGATCTGATACACAAATTAATATATAATTCTTATTGGAATATTTATTTCTCCGTTTCATTTTGCTTAATGTTTTATTATCCACAGAGGAAATAAGTTCCGTGATAAATTTGTAATTGCTTTCTTTAAACACAACTTGACCGACGCTAACATTATGCTAAAATTATTGTATTACTAAGTAGATTTTACTATTTTTTATATATATTAGCCTAAGTTTGGAAGCCAGCTGTGTTTTTATTATGACTTAGAGATAAATGATTAAACTGCTTTGTTTGTAAATTTTCTATTATATCTGTATTTTTGGGATGTCTTTCTCTTTGTTCTGGATAATCTCTAGAATAGCTACACCGATATTCATTAGACTTTTACTGGGAGATAGATGAAATTAAAAGGGTTCATGTTTTTTTCATCTCATCTGCGCCAATCTGGTAAGAGGCAATTTACCTTTAATGGTTTTTACAAGCATTGTACCGGACAACAAATCTCTTGATTGGAGGTATATCTTTGCTAGTAGGGTGGTAACTAGCAACTACCGAAGCCGGCCACCACTTCTGACTCAGACTTCTGTTAGCAATGCAAGTATGGGCACCAATTCACCAACGAGACCGTGGAAGTTACTTTAAAATAAGGTGCATAATATTTATTATAAATAACAAATAAATCTGAAGACCTAAAGGATGATAGCGACATGAAGAGGGAGCGCAAGGCTTTATCAGTGCGAAGTAACATGATAGCAAGCAGATTTTCACGTTGTGCGGATGATGTAAAGATTACCTTGTTCAAAGCATTTTATCAGTCGTTCTACACGAACCCATTATGGATAAGGTACACAGCATAATCTTGTAATGCGTTGAAAAACCAGGATAACAATGCTTTTTGGTATTTGATGAAGCTACCACGATTATGCAGTGCTAAAACGATGTTCGTAACCACGGAAGCCCTGACTTCATCACCATACTCAGATCGCGATCTGCATCTTTCGGTAAACGGCTTCGACATAGAAGGAATGCGATGCGATTAGACCTAATAACCTTGATAAGTGAAGATTTCAGAAATCCCTTTACGAGATATTGGTCAACCCTATATCGACACTGCATAAATAAATATTGATAAAAAAATGTTTTTAATCAATTTTTTGGTTGTAATATGGGTTTGTAGCCTGAAATAAATGACATTATTATTATTAAACCCATTCAATCATTATCTACTTGTAAGTAATTGCATCCAATTTCGTTTTTACAAAACGCAACGTTAACAATACACAATTAACTAATCCTAAGATGACTCAAAAGGGGACCAATTAAATGTCCGCCCGTTTGATTTCGCTTATTTATTTTCAGCAATGAGACCTCTGATGTCAGGGACAGGGGTTGGACCCACAAGACGGGAGACACCAAGCGTGGAGAAATTCGATTAGGGTGCTGTAGGGGAGAAGCTGACAGTGCAACTTTAGTGTTTTCAACAACTAACGTACAAATAACCGATACAATTTTACCATTATATCAATACAATTAGAGTTCAAATTAGTGATGACAACTTTACTGGTGTACACTGTTCAGACAGTGTGTCATTTGATTTCATACGCGACACTCGCAAATAGATCGTTGACGAGTGTCAGACGCAAAATATGAAATTGCTATACATTAGGGTGCAAGCTCTTTGCCTTATGAGATTTTTTTTTGTTATTATATTATTATACAGAAAGGAAATTATAGAAATTGGATTTTGATGAACCTATTTCAATGCATAGCTGTTCCTATTTTGGCTGGAACCGTAGAATTTTTGATTTGGGTTACAGATCTATTATTTATGTAAATATATGTCGAAGCGTAATATGTAATAAGAAGCACACTATAACATAGTTAATTATCGAACCTACACCACCTGTCTATTAAATTCACCCTTTCTGAGTTCCTGGAAAACGTCTCTCTTAAGGGACAAGATATTATTCACTATTACTTCTAAATGAATCTAAGAGGTGCATGAACAAATAAATATCAAGAGTCAAGTAAAAATTTTATATGACAGTATTTGAAAGATAAATTATTTAGTACTATAGTAGCTTTTGTACTAAATATATGTTTCTCTATGCAACATGCTAATGGGAAAAAAACAATTATGGCCTTGGTTGATAAATGGGGGGATATAATCAATAAAATTACATACGTTGACATTTTATACACAGGGGCCATCGGTCTTTCACATACCCATTAGTAATCTTATTAAATCTAAATTAGCAAAGTAGCTGTTGTTTTTTTTATAAAATATGTAATTTTTGATCACCGTCACAACTTGTAGTATTACTGTGTAGTAATTTTTTTACAGTAATTGAAAATTAGGCATTATTAAAAAAGCTGGTAAAAAGGGATATAAAATCTTATATGATACTTTCATATAAGACTGTATACCCATTTTTGGTAAATATTGCGGATGTTATTAGAAAAAAGTCTAATACCATTTAAATTCGTATTCGCGGTTTATTTTTGTGGCTTATCCATATTTCTTATACGTTTTATATTTATTCACAGTAGTAATAAATTCGACATTACGCCAAGTTACTAATATTAAAGTTCAAGTTATAATCCAGTTTAAACAAATGAAGGATATTATTCTAGTTGGATATATGAATATCTATACAATATAACCTATATGAATAAAAAACGCCTCTAAATCCTATTAGTCTTAATACTAGCAGAATAAATAGTGAAGTTATCTTCATATTTCAGTTTTGTATTAATATTTTAATATCAATAATTTAGTAACTAAATATTAAGTAAATTATATCCTTATTTCATTTGCACTTAGTCTCACATTTTGATACATACATACATAGCATCACGCCTCATCCCCATAGGGGTAGGCAGAGACAACATCCTTCCACTTGCCACGATCCTTGCATATCTCCTTCGCTTCTTTCAATCTCATTTAGAGTTTAGAGTACTCTTGACCTGGCCCTTGTTTAAAATGTCCTGGATTTGGTCCAGGAACGTACGCCTTGGTCTTCCCCTTCCAACTTTCCCATTCACTCTTGACTCATAAATCCTTTTTGTCAGTCTTCTTTCATTTATTCTCTCTACGTGCCCAAACCATCTAAGCATACCTTTCTCAATTTTCGTCACTACATCTTCTTTTATACCACATCGTTTATATAATGTTAATGCGATCTGGCTTATGTAGAAATATCAATGCATTATATTCATATACCTAAGATAAAGCTGTAGATATAATAAATAAATGTATAGAATATGAATCGTTATGATATCTACATTGTGATATTTTATATGTCTAGTATTTATATGATAGATAATGCCATTTATATCCCTTTTATATTTAATGTATTCATAAAACGCAATTAGAACTCATTAAAAATTAACAAAATTTATGTGTAACAAGTGAATTGTTAAGAGACCAAGCAGATACGGAAAGGCCCAATCATTTCTTTTAATTAGCGATAACTTTCATTTTCTCGCCTTTCCGTTTTATATAAAGTAATTTATGTAATCGTGTCGTAAATTCGACGGCCTCGCTGGCGCAGTGGTGCGAGTATTCGCTTTGCTAGCGGAGGTCCAGGGTTCGATCCCCGGTAGGACGAATTTAGGAAATTGTATTTAATTTGTCCGAGGCTGGACTGGTGGGAGGCTTCGGCCGCGGCTTGTTACCACCCTACCAGCAAAGACGTACCGCCAAACAAAGAGGTTTGTGTTCCGGTATATCGCCTCTCACCATCAGGTGAGATCACAGTCAAGAGCTAAACTGTCAGCAATAAAAAAGAATTCTCAAAGTTTTTGTACAATTAGTTTTATTGTGTCTTTATAAATTAAACAAAAATTTGAGTTCGGTATGTGTATAATATTCTACAGATGCCTTTCCTGCCCTCTTTATACTGATATCGCAAAAGTTTTTGAATGTCTTAACAAAGTCCTGGTTACACGATTCCACGTTAACATAACTAATTACGAGTATATACTTTCACGGCCGATAAACATTAATGATTTAGTTTCACAAGACGGGAATTTAGACCTAAATATTGTGTAAAAATTATTGGATTAAATTAAAAGATTTTTCCTTAATAAAGATTAAAAATTGTAATAAAAACTGTCATCTTTTAACTTGAAGACATCTGTCGTATGATGATATATCGTCAGGTGAGTTCATCAAGAACACAAACAAAAATTTATAGAATACATTTTTAACAACTACAAGCTAGTCCCACAACTATTTCCACAGTGTCATCGGGTTAGTTCTTGAATCGGTGGTATTATAGAGAAATCAGTATATTAGTTACCATCATTGCGAAAGAAGTCATTAAACAAAACAAAAGTCAGGGTGAGTAAGGTTTTAAACCATCTTTATTGCCTTTCTATTGAAACCAGTTAGAAGTACAGCGGTTGGATAGTTTCTAAGTTTATAATGCACATAGTAGAAATAATGTTTTGCTTTATTTATATAAAATTAAATATACCGTTACACACTTTACAATTATAAATAAATTAAAAACTCCATACGAAAAAGCCATAAGGTTTAGCAAAATAATCAAGACACATTTAAACGAGCCCATGTTTTGATCGTAATAAAATATTATATTTATTCAAATAGTTTGCATGCTATCTAAACAGTAAATCTAAAAGGCGTATCCCATAGTTACAAATAACAGATTAGTGATTTATCAGCTCAGCACATCAGCAGTTTCCTGCTTCGAATACGAAAAATGAATTCATTTGCTACGAATGAAATTGGAATGCAATGAAAGGCCCCCCAAAAAGCAAAACAGTGAAGGGTGTGCAGCGGAAAAATAGAGATGGGTGCCTCTTATCTAGATGTAGAAACGAAGGATTGTGGATTGTAATGAGGGGAAGGGTGGACGTGAAAAGGATACCTTCCCAGCCAGCTCACTTCAAAATAATTGAAGTTAAATTTGTTCAATTTAAATTGAATACAACCCGCCCATTGATTTTTAAAGATACGACCGTATCAATGTAACACAAAAGAAGTAACTAACCTTCCAATACATTAAGCGAATAATTTTCACAAAATTATTCAACGATTACTTCCTACTTTCATCGAGTTAAACTCTGAAATTATGTTAACAAGACTCAGACAGGCTTTTTAGGACGTAAGCGTAATAAACTTACGTAAAAAAAATCTAAGATAATAAATATAAATTTTAACAAAAAAAGAACCGCCTTCAACAAATACATTAATAAGCTCTAAAAAGTACACCGACTCCAAATATAACAATACGAAGAACACTATAAAAGAATACGCAATTATTTCTTACTTTTTAGAGTATATTAATGTATTTGTAAGTTTGTTGTGTAGGCGTCGAAGTTTGTTATTCGTCCTTTTGTCATGCACATGCTTACGCAAATTTAAGACTTATCCGGTTTTGTCATGGATGCCATCATCAGAACTGGTTTAAAAAAAAAATGGGACCCTATGACGAGCACCACCTTTCATTTAAAAAAAATCATCAAGATCGGTCCACCCAGTCGGGAGATATGAGGTAACAATCATAAAAAAAATATATAGACGAATTGATAACCCGCTCCTTTTTTTGAAGTCGGTTAAAAGGAGTGCGTGCGTACAAAGTACACATCACAGAGTCAGATGTGAAACTTCTTTGGCAAACTATTATAAAGTCCTTTTTATATTTGTACAAATCTACAACTTTACATTTCTGAGATAAGTGACAGTATATTGATAAGTCTCTAGTGTTTTTCGAACTAAATCTATAAACTATATAAACCTTTAAAATCATTATAAATTAATTTTAAAACTAGGCTATAACTTGTAAAAAAATATAACGTGTACTCAATATTTGGCAACAACTAATTTAGCATAGAATTGCTTAACAAAACCATTTACTAATGTTTCCCACACTAAGTGTGGTAATAGATAAAATATCTGACTTTTATAATCTGTTTATCAGTTGACATGAAGAATTATATGTTTATTTTTTTAATGAAATAAAATTTATTTCTATTTTAGGGGGGGGGGGCGGGGTAATTAATATATTTTCAATAAGGATACGCTACAAATTCCATTTCCTCTGAAATTAAGTGTGTCTGTGCATCTACCTAAGCGTTTGATCGTTTATTAAAATTTCGGGAGTGTTATTTAGTTGGGATTTCTTTATTTTAAGCATGTAATACCCCGGATTTTTCTAGTTTATTATAAATTGCATCAAAAATTTAGAGAAACCGATAAAATTGCAATTTAATTGTAGACCATATACTCGTATATATATAGATGCTGTGTTGTTTAGAATAATTCTTAAACTTATTATTTGACTTGCTTTTTTTCTATTTGTTCTCTCTTTCTCTCTCTCTCTCTATCTGTCTCTTATATTCTACTATATACTCGTATATATATACACACACACGTATAAGTACATTTTATTTATCTTGTAGTTGATGACTTTTGACGTTAATTTCAAATATTAATTAAATTTACGTTGTGATATACGTTTTTTATGATGTGAGTGAGGAGACCTGGGTCCAGCAGTGGGATATTAATACGTGCCACTTACTTAAAAGAGTTTAAGATGTCTGTACTCGACGGCGTAGGAATTGAGTGTATTTTTTTTATATTATTCTTTTTAAAATCAAATTTTTAAAAACTTATATACAAATTTATATTATGTATTACGTTGTGTTATGATGCCAGCGAGGAGATCTGGGATATTAATACGTGCGACTTACTTAAAAGAGTTTAAGGTGTCTGTTCTCGACGGCTCTGGAATTAACTGTAATTTTTTTATATTATTTTTTTAAAAACTTTAATTCAAATTTATATTGTGCATCACGTTGTGTTATGATGTGAGCGAGGAGCACAGTGCCAAGCATGGGATATTAGTACGTGCCACTTACTTAAAAGAGTTTAAGAAGTCTGTCCTCAACGGCGTTGGAATTGAATATATTTTTTTATATTATTCTTTTTAAAAACAACTAGCTTTTATAGAGATTAAAAACATATTCCCATAATTAAATATAACTTTAAATGCTACCTATTGAGTGAAGCCTATACATAAATTTAACTGTAACATTGCGGTGGAACAGCTGGACACGGACACAATCCCGTGAATGGCTGCGAAAATGAAATTGTGCATTTAAATCGTAACTCTCCTATATTTAGGATTTTCGCATGTGGAGACAATTGAAATTATATAGTTAACCGTGTTCCTGCAATTGGGCAGCCACAATTACCCGCAAAACGTGTTAAATTGTACTTTGCCCATTACTTAATTGACAACACGTTGGAAATTTACTGGGATAGTCCTATTTATCGATCTTTATAAATACGTTTTACGACTTAGGGAAACTTGGGGTGAACTTCAAAGAAATCCTTCAAATATAGCTAGTATGTATATTTTGTTTCAATAAATATCTTCAGTATTAACAGGGCTGTATGATAAACAATTTTGGATTCCATGGCACATTGAAGACGTAAATATAAAGAAAACTTTAACGGTAGAGACTAATGTTGATTATAATAAATGGAAAATACTTACCTAGACTACGTTATAATACTAAGTTTTGAAAACGTATATATTTACTTCAAATTCAATGCTATATAACACCAAAGCCCTTGGCATTCCTTATGTGTAAAGATGTAATGAATGAGTGGAACTAACCTATCTCGTAAGTTTTAAGTATTAAATTTAATTATATCGTAAAGGGTTTTATTTATACATATTTATTACATGAAGTGGTGCAGAAAATGAAAAAGAATTATATAGGCTCCACTTATTTCTATTTAGCCACGTAAATGCATTTGATAACATATAAGATATTAACCCAGTAAGAGGTAATCTATCCCTTAAAGGTTTACATACAGTGACGTAATGAAATTCAATATTTTACTTGATTTATCAGTCCCACATTGAAATGAAAACCTTTGGTCATTTTGTCCATTACGAACTGTTTCAATTGTCCAGTGCATGTTCAATTACGAATTAATAGGGACCAATGCTGATTAGGGAGAGGACGAGGACTTGACTAATCGCCTCTTCACACACGTTCTAGCAATTATATTTAGCATAAAATTTCGTCAACGATTCTGTTGGATGGTGGAACTTACGAGAATTTAAATCTAAACTGGTACCCAAAATTTTTAATAAGATACTATTGTTTTTTTTAAATTTTTGTACAACATAAATATCTGGGTATCACAGAGTACTAATTCCACTTAGACGAAGACAGTATTCGATGAACAAGCAAGTAAGTATCGAGTAATATTTTCTATAAAAACGTTTACTTTTTACAGTTTTTATTCCAAGCTTGTATATACTAGTTGTTTCCACATTTCCACATACCTATCTTGAATTTACCCGCTGTAAAATCTCTCTTTTTCCTTATTTCTAAAGCTAATCCTCTCCCTGCTTTTATATTTTAGTTTACTAGCCTTAAAAACACAGGTAAAATCTTTTCATTAGCCAGAGAGCATTTTAGGCGTCTACATTTGTACATTTTCCGTGTATTTTTAAATTCTTACTATTTATTCATGCTTTTCCTATATATATCTTGTGGAAATATTCAATCGTTAATAAATTACTTTTTTATTCGACCACTCATGTTCGAATACATTTATTTAGACTTGTGGTTTTTAAATTTCAATTCACTTAATTGAACATCGTATTTACGAAGAACAGAGCTTTCAGGATTTATGTCATCCATCGGGACTTCAGGAAGCTCACTCTGGAGTGAGTTTGCGATAAGTACGTTTCTCCTAGCAGACAACTCATCACATACACTTTTTCGCGTCATTGCTAGTCAGTATCTAAGTTCTGAAAATACTGAACATCAACTACCTCCTCAGCTCCTACTTTCAACACCGACGACGTGTTGGACTCCTGGATTTTAAAACACACTAAATGACCTGGATGAACCTGCTGACGTAATCGGAACCGGACGGGTTTATTGCTGGCAAATAATTACCCTGTATTGTTGATTTGTTGTCGCTGACTACGGGCCTCATATGAAAGCTCAGAGTCACTCAGCGTCCGATGGAGAGGGCTATGCTCAGAGTTTCTCTAGGCGATCAAATCAGGAATGAGGAGATTCGTAGCAGAACCAAAGTCACTGATATAGCCCTACGAATCGCGAATCTGAAGTGGCATTTGGCGGGACACATAGTGCGACGGACTGAAGGACGTTGGGGCCCGAAGGTGCTGGAGTGGCGACCTCGCACCGGGCGGCGCAATGTGGGGAGACCCCCCACAAGATGGACCGACGACATAAAGAGGGTCGCCCGTAGCCGCTGGAGCCAAGCGGGGCAAGATCGGGCCTTGTGCGCATGTCCAGCAGTGAACGTCCATCGGTTGAAGCGACGACGATTGTTGATACCTGCATACCTATATCATTTCGGGTCCCGTCGAAACGTGGAAGCCCGTAGCCGCAACAATTACTTTTATATTAAAAACCGTGTTTATTAAATAAAATGTCGCCAATCATAACATTTGTGACCCGCCAAAATATTCTCATAACATTTGTGACGCGCATAAGATGCACATAACGTTTGTGGTCCGCCAAAATATTCTCATATTTGTGGTTCGCTAAAATATTCACATATTTTTGGTCCTCCAAAATATTCACATATTTTTGGTCCGCCAAATAATTCGCAAACTTTTGGTCAGCCAAAATTTTTTCATATTTGTAGTCCTCCGCAATATTATAATAATATTTGTGGTTTGCCAAAATATTCTCTTAACGTTTATGGACCGCCAAAATATTCACATATTTTTTGTCCTCCAAAATATTGACATATTTTTGGTCAGCCAAAATATTCTCATATTTGTAGTCCGCCAAAATATTATCATAATATTTGTGGTCTGCCTAAATATTCTCATAATGTTTGTGGTCTGCCAAAATATTTTCATCATATTTGTAGTCCGTCAAAATATTCTCATATTTGTGATCCGCCAAAATATTCTCAAAATTGTGGTCCGCCGAAATATTAGGATAACATTTGTGATCCGCCAAATTGTTCAATATATTTTATAATTGCTGACAGATTAGCGCTTAACTGTGATCTCTGCTGATGGTAAGTAATGATGAAGAAAGATGAAAGCGCGTTCGTCTGGTAAGACGCTCATAATTTCTATGCACCATGGTACCGGAATACAAATCTCTTACTTGGTACGTGCTGGTAGGATGGAAACTAGACACGGCCGAAGCTTCCCAGTGCAGACTTAGACAAATTATAAAGTACAAGTTTTTAAATTTGTCCTACCGAGGATCGAAACTGGGATCTCCGGGAATTCGGGACATTGAGCTAGTGAAACTGTCAAAACAATTACTCAAAATTAATACAAAACTACGGAATATGTTCTCAATCTAATGTGTTTTTTTTGTGGAATCAAACTTTACACCAAATGCCTTACGTGTAGTCGTTTCACTGCACCAAAAGAGTCCACTACAGATTCAAATCAAATTTAAGAAACCTCTACATTTTTCATTTAGGACCGTGGGAACACCTGAACTGTGTCAAAAATAGCAATCGCTTGTTGCGTAACAAAAGGTCACTATCAGGTAGATCGCTATTCCAGATTCCGTTTAAATAATGAGTGAAAGTTTACGAATTTTTTTTCTGGAACCACAACCTTTTTGAATGTGAATTTTTTTACGACAACACGTGCGTTGTGCAATGATTGCTCGCTGCAGTATGTGATATACTTCTCACGTCTATCATTGTGTGAGAAAACTTAGTAGTACGACTTCAATTATTCAAACAGATGTCAGTAGGTAGATGTCTGAGAAAATTTTAATAGTTCATGTAGTTTTTGTACATTTTGCACGTGCGTATTATACATACATATTTTAGGAGGAGGAGGAGAGAGTAAACAATATATTTAATCAACCGTGACATCTAACATTTTGTGGTGTCACAGCGTCACTTTTTCAGATTTAATAAGAATGTATGAAACAAGAAATTAAAGACTATTCTAAATTCTCGGGAATATTAATTACACAACTAAAAGTAAACCTGATACTATTAGAAAACCTTTTGCAAAATGTATAAATCAACTAATAACAATGACATTTTGTGATACGAAATAGTCGTTTTTGCGTAATTGAATATTTGATTTAGACACAAGATAATATCGATTATCCTAGATTCTGCTGTGTCTTTAATTAAAAATTGTTGATTGTGTGAATAATACTCTAATGCGATATCTATAAGCATTTATGTATGTCATAAGCTAGCTTAATTTGATCAATATCGCAATCAGTGTGCGATTCAGACTACTCTGGTCTATTATTATGTTAGGAAATGAGGAAAAACTATAGTTTGTACATTTTGCACGTGCATTCATATGTATGTATATGTACAGCAAAATGTCGTAATTTAATAATTACTCGCTCCATTATGTAACACATTCATCACGTCTATTACTGTGTGATAAAATAAATGATCATAATCTTAATCATTCAGATGTCAGTAGTTCAATATCTTAGCTGAAATTAATTGTGAGTACAATATAAAACGTACATTTATACAAAATATTTCATTTTTGTACTATAAACTGTTGTTATACAATAATTACTGAATTATATGATAAACTGTTCACATCAAAAAAGGAGACCCAAATAAAATTTTATTTACTCAACTATCAGTACGTAAAAGATATAATACAACTTCACGAATTTTACCTTTTCCGCGTGTATTAATATATATACTTTTGTAGATATATACCTGTATTGCTTTACTATAAACTATGTTCAGTGAGTGATATACTTCTCACGCTCATTATTGTATAAGAAAACTAAGCAACACTATTTTAATTACTCAAACAGGTGTCAGTACGTAGACGCCTGAGAAGAATTATAGCATGTACGTGGATTATAGTATCATTTGTACGTTCATATATAAATATATTGTTTATTTGAGTAAGTTTACGTACTGTGAACTGTATATAACCGACATTTTCATAAAAGACATTAACATCGAATGAATTAAAATAAATGTGTGTCGGAGAATAAGAGAGAAGGAGAAGAAGCATAAAGCGTAGGCATCCACCGACATCACCGTTATCGTGGATCACATCTATACTGTGTGGGCGTTGGTGGGTAATGTTGGTGCAATCAAAAACTTTATTAATTAACTCAGNATCAATTTACACAACCTCATTAATAATAATAGCCAGGAACGCGACAGTTTCATCAGTCGACCGCTCTGGCGGACTATCACTCGGGAACTAGTCCGCCGTTGGCTCACGATGTATAACTCTATCTCACGCCATAGACAGATGGCGCCAGCGTTCCACAGACTACTGCACTCCGACATGTATAAAAAAAACAAATTTTTCAGTCTTGTTTATACAAATCGAAATCTTTACAATGCCGAGGCTTAGAGGAAGGGCAAATGGAAAGTATGTTAGGAATTTAATGAATTTAGTTGTCATTAAAATATTACAAGTGTCGAAAATTAATATAAATAATTTATTGAAATCTGAAATGACGAATTGTAAATAAAAATGCCACATTTGTAAATATTAAAACTACTTAACTTTCAAACGAATTAGCATAAAGAACGCTGCACGTCGTTGTGTTTATAATCACGCGTTTCACCGGTAAAAACAAGTAGCAGCCTATAAACGTCCCACTGCTGGGCACAGATCTCTTCACTCATAGGATAGAGTGTTTTTAGAGCAAAGACTGGACACAAGCCCCAGAAATAGTCCCGTAATATGACTACAAATATTAAATATATGTATGTATACATACACTAATTTATCAACCGTTCTTACTCTCACAAATTACATTATTGCCGCTATATTAAAACCAGTGTTAAGCACAAAATTTAAAAGGTGAAGGTAAAATTTATGAAAAATATCTATAAATTTGTTAATGAGACATCAAGAATTTTTAGTGAATAGTAGTAAAAGTACTTCCTTCCCTTTTTGTAAAAATATTTTTGCGGATATTATTTAACAAAAATGTGATAATTACGACACAAATTACTTTCTATGTGGAATGTTTAAAAATGTTCATTTTTACGTATTGAATTATTTTTTATAAAAGTTGCGCAATTGTTTTGTAACTGAATCGGAAGCTGATAGTTAACGTTTCTTATATCATCAGAATTTCCTGTTCGTGTATAATTTTTAGAATTTTAGATTTGTAGAGGTTAAGATTGATTGCAACTAAATCAGGGTTATCATTTTATAATTAGACTTATTGTGTAACACTTTAAATATTTATTTTCAAGAAACTACTTTTACACGACTATCTGCAAATTTTAAGTCTCTTTTCTAATGAATGAGTAAAACGGTACATTGTTATGTTCGCGACACAGATTTCCAATTTATTTTTTTTAATTATAAAGGGAAAAGATATACAATTTGCTTATAGGGCCCTTTTATTTATAGGATAACCATCAACGGAGGTTTTTGGATTTGATAGCAAGGGAACACATTTTTTCAAGTTTGGGAGGTTTTCGACTTGACGAGGTTCTTTTGTATCACGATATTTTCCATGTTTTAAAAACTCGCTCCAAGATCCAAGGTTATCAACATTCCCATGAAAGTAAACAAATGGGAGATTGTTGTCATACGTAACACGCAGTCAGCAGGTGTATATGGTCCCATGAAACATATGATAAGCGAACAAACGACAAAAACTGACCACACCTGCCTTTAAATCTGACACACGATATTGTTACAGATGGCTCTAGCATTGTTGGACAGGTTGTTAATAAGGCTTACACGTCTAAAAAAATGTTATACAAACAATGTTCTGTCGACTCAGGTTAGGTTGATTTTTTTAATATTAACTGGTTCTCTAAAGTCTATTTAAATTCTAGAGCTGACAGCCTAATTCCTATTAAAACAACTTATAAATTATTTATTCAAGGAGCCTTTAAAGCATTTTTGTGACGTCAAATCATTTTTGTATCGAGTTTTCTAATATATACGACTGGTGATGATATTAAAGAACGACCTAAAATCTAAATAGGCCTTCCTGGCATCCTGTTCTGAAAAGAACCCATTAAAAACTCAGTCTGATATCCTTTTTTCATTATCATTTCAATGTACACGTTTTGTATTGTTTATTAATAACTTTAGTGTTTTTAAATAGAGTTGAAATAAATTAAAATGATACAACAAAATTAAATATAAAATATCTAAATCTAGGCTAGATTTATTAAGGTTATGTCATGACACAGGTTGTAGTGTATTTGAAATATTCGTTTATTTTTCGATCGAATGAATTATGGTTTCACATCATAAGTAGGCGAAGAACTAACATACTAGACAATAATGTAACTAGCAGACCCGACAGACTTCGTTTTGTCAAAAAATTTGTGCAAATTGAATCTTTGAAGTTAGGAATACACCTACATTGCTTAGACAACAACGAGTATTTGTAATTTATTATGAACTATATGGAATAGCAATAAAGGTCAAATTGAATCTACATTTTAGTTAGAAAACGTTTGTATGGGAAAAGGCTCCTTTTAGGGTTTTGCCCTGCAATTATTCGAAGTTTTCTCGCCGTAAAAACTATCCTTGGATTTCAACAAACATTTTTAAAAAAGAATTGTCAAAATTGACCCACGCGTTGTTGAGTTATGCGGTTACCAACACATTTTGCGATACATTTTTATATAATATAATAATCATTGTTCATATTTCAGGCCCTCAATGTGCCCATAGAGTTTTACATAATACAAATATAATAATACAAAGAATACGTAAGATATTGTTAGTACTACAACCTTAAATCTATGTCAATATGTCTTATATACTGGAACTTATACTACTTATGACTTGTCTATAAAATCTACAAAATTACTAGTTCTGATATTTGATAAATGACTTATTATTATATGATACTTAAATAACAAAAATATTTTAGGACAAGACGCAAAGAAATCGTTCCTAGCAATAATATGTAGACAGAAACCATATTTGACGATTCAAAATTGCGTACATAGTTTAATATTAAATTATAACTCACATTCACTTTAAGTTGGTCATAAAAATGTTGATCTCGTTTATAAGATAGATTACCCCTAGCCTTAAACCTAATAAACTTGTACAAATATATCAAAAGGGTAATTTCGAATACCATATTTGATAGACGCTAGCTCGAAGCGACAATCCCTTAATGGTTCCACTCATACATAAATTTTGTAGGCCGTGACCAAGCCAAAACAAACTGTTGCCCTCCTGATAATTAATGATCATCCTCATCAATTTTACGGTCGTTCGTTCAAAATATAGTTTAAATCAGGACTATATTTGTTCCCATAATACACCTGCCTACCCAACCTTTTTGTACCTTTCGTATTTTAATTATAATCTGTAGTTATTAATAGACCTTGTCTAAGGTCGGCAATGAGGTATTATTGTGTTGGTTTTTCATTATTTTATTGGTCAGCTTTTCGTGATGTTACTCTTTCAAATTATAAATTTCGTTTCTATGGGAAAATTGGAGTAAATAGTAGCCTTCAGTATCTATTCAAATCTTTAATATATTTTAATGAAACACCTGTGAAAATGATCCAGCCATTTCAAGGAATAGCCAGAACAAACATACAAGAATTCATGAATTAAGCCGTTTTACTATAAATAAACCATGCCTTTAGTCAAAACTTCTCATCTTTATATACACATTATATTATATTATAAATTACAACATAACATGTTTTCAACCGGTTTAAAATGTGATTTTCTACATTTTTCGAGTTGAAAGTTATCGTATTTTTAAATAAACTTAAAAAGAAATCTAATATCAATACATTCAAATATCTTCAATATTGTAATACATTTTAAAAGAATTACAAACGACTCATAAAACACTTGTTAATTAGACAGATAAAGTAAAGTATATCCATTCATACCACCACGAAAGCTATGGTCGTCGTCGTCGTCGTCGCTTCAACCGATGGACGTCCACTGCTGGACATAGGTCTCACGAAATGATGCCCACAACGCCCGATCTTGTGCCGCCTGGCTCCAGCGGCTACAGGCGATCCTCCTTATATCATCGGTCCACCTTGTGGGGGTCTTCCTACACTAAGTAGTGCGGTGCGGGGTCGTCATTCCAGCACCTTCGGGCCCCAACGTCCATCGTTCCGTCGGACTATGTGCCCCGCCCATTGCCACTTCAGGTTCGCGATGAGAAATTCTATGTCGGTGACTATACTTCTGCTACGGATCACCTCATTTCTGATTTGATCACGTAGAGAAACTCCAAGCATAGCCCTTTCCATCGCACGCTGAGTGATTCGTGAACTTTCGTATAAGGCCCATAGTCGTAATATCCCTCAGTGTCTGAAGACAAAGCTCTTCGAACAGTGCGTGTTCCCAGTGATGACCTACGGCTCCGAAACGTGAAAGCTATGGTATTACAATAAGTTTGTTTTTGCAAAATCTTTAACCTACCTTTGAAAATAATGTCAATCATACTTATTTTTAACTCTACCAGCTACTTTTTCGGAGATAAGGACGGATATTGGGAGGAGATTATCAATAATTTTAAGACGCGATTTTGTACTTCGTTTGGACATTGTTTAATACCTTAAGTTTGAGTTTCTCATATTTTACTGTAATTTAGATATTTGTTATAGTGCCAAATGATCAATATTTAAAAAAAATTTAACGTCGGCGAAATGAATACAAGAATATTATATTAATTGCTAGCACGTTATTTGAGTTGTAATTTATGTAATGTAATTCTGTTTTTTTATTGCGCAAAGATGATTTTACATGTTACAAGGTATTTCGGGTAGTGTCACCCGCGTAGGATCGAAACCGGTGGAAATATGAAGATAAGTGTTGTGTAAATTTCGCTAGGATAATTGCATTGACAATGTATGGCCCTAGATGCTCACATGTGTCATGGTAAACTAAGTCTACCCTGGGTACAAAAAAATCTATGCTGCACTAAACAAAATCTTCCTTGTTTAATAAATTTTAATACAACAAATAAACACAAACTTGTAATTCCATATTTTTGAGTGAAGAAGGTTCAGAAATCATTAGTCGGGTTGACCATACGCCTTTTTAATAGTAAAAATTAAAGTCAAAATATCTTTATTCAAGTAGGCCTATTACAACACTTTTGAATCGTCAAATATCGTTATTTCTATATTTTTAAATGAATGACTGATGATAATATTAAAGAACGACATACAATCTAAAGTTACAAGGATTCCTCGCGCCCGGTTCTGAGAAGAGCTCATAACAAACTCAGTCGGGTGTACGTTTTTTTTGTCATCATCATTACAATATATATTTTAAATTAATTCTATATCTATATACATATAGAGCAATTCATTCACTCCCACGCTTTTTGTCTTCTAGGTATTCTTTCAAGTTATAAAATGATTTCTCAATTAGTTTTTTTTTAATAAAAGATTTAAATTTATTAAGAGACATCTTTGTAACTTCTTCTGGGAGCTTGTTGTAGCAACGTATACAGTTACCCATGAATGACTTGTCAAACTTATGTAGCCTGCTAGAATTTACAGCAATTTTATTTTTATTTCTTAAGTTATATGAGGTGCATTAATTTTTTTCCTAAGATAAGATACCGCAATTAATTTTAAATTTTAAGAAAAGGGTAAGTAGCAGGCGATTAACTTCCCACTCCTGGGCGTAGACCTCCTCACTCATATAAGAGCGTTTTTAGAGCATTGACCCACCACGCTGCTCTACTGCGGATTGGCAGGCATAGCATTTGCCCTCTCTATTCCTTCACTCTTATAGTGCGACGTGACGGCAATCCGACACGACCGGAGAGGGTTTAGGCGCAGAACCGACGGCTTTACGTGCACTCCGAGGCACGGCGGTGTATGACACTGCCAACTTCCCAACTTCAGGCAAATACTGAGAAAATCTTAATAGAATACTCAATATCGAATTCGAATTGGCCCGACCCGGGACTCGAACCCAGGACTTCATGTCTGTAGTCCAATATGCTAACCATAAGACTAATGAGACAGCAGTTTTAGATTTGCCTCCGCATAATTTTAAGAAATATGTGAAAAACATACTTTTATAAAAAACATATTATGATATTGAACATTATTTAAGCGATAAAATCTTTGGACTTGATTCCAATTGCACACAGAAACTAAATTTTACACACTGTAACATACATAACTCTCTTTAATAGAGTAATCGCTGAGTTACTTGCCGGTTTCTCCTCAGCGGAGTCAATTTTCCGAACGGGTGTCAGATTTGTTACCAACAGACAAACTATTGACGATTCAAAATTGCTTTTTGACCCTACTTAAATAATTAGTATTTTGATTTTGATTTTTGATACATAAATAATAAGAATGAGGCAGGATAAATTCAGCCTATTTCTTAATTATGTTTTGTAATATGAAAAAGTATCTATTTTTATGAAAACAAATTTAATTTCCCTTCGAATTCTTCAAATTTTCAATATAATGGTTTTACATACTTGCCGGAAATTGATGCGCGATCATTAAATTTCCGAACTGAAAACATTCTTAACTCAATTAAAATTCTTCTTAAGATTTCTTAAGCAGTGAGTGCTTAAGGCCTGGGGCACATGAAGTAACATTATATATTTGTTGCATAGATTTTTATAGTTGTTTATTTATGTAATATGAATAATGTAATAGAAATTTGCGTGCAAGACGTCTACCAAAAAAATTGTGTTCCGTTACGATTTTTGTAGAAGTCGTAAGAGGTACATTACCTCTTAATAAATTAGCACGCTAACATCTTAGACGCTTATCACTTATCATCGAATGAGATTATATTAGAGCTCTAGTGAGTTATCAATAAAAAAAAGTGCATGCGTACAAAGTACACATGTCACAAGTAAAACTTCTTTGGCAAACTAATTTTTAAGTCTTGTTTATATTTATACAAATCTCAAACGACGAATCGTAAAAAATATGTCTTTTTTGTCGTGTTTTTTGTCAATATTAAAAATTATTAATTCAATTTTGTTTTTGAATTTAAAGTTTAGAAAAGAGATTTAGATTTTATGAAAAATAATATACGAGTATTACATTACTAAATGACGAGTGGCAAATTAAAATGCAACGTGTTATTTGTAAATATTAAAAGTACTTACATTTCAAAAGAATTAGTATAAAAAACGCTGCAGATCTTCGTGATGCTAATCATGCGTTTCATGCGTAAAAAATTTACCGTCATTCAAATTTCTCTTAAGGAATTTCACTTCAAAAACTTTAGTACCAATGTGATGCTCAATGCACAATTATATGTATGAACATTTTTCCTAAACAAGCTATTAATTTAATTTTTAACCTAAGATTTTCGTGATTTATTAACATATTACATGTCGGGTACATACCACGATGACGTTTTTTAATTTTGCCGATATTTCGACCCAGTTGCATGGATCGTGGTCAGGACGTTACTGCTGTGGGCGGTTGTGTCAAGCTGTCAAGGGCAGAATCTGTCTACCCTACGTCTGATTCTTTTATTTTTCACGGCACCCACATCCATTTGTCGGCATACTACACTCACAACGTCACGTTTTAATTTTGAAAAATTGCGTCGTTTGTTCATTTGGCATAACTTCACCACTGGATTCCACGTATCGGCCAGCTTAAAACCATCTTCGCAATTGAAATTAGGATACTTTTTAATTTCAATGGCCTCGCGAACTAATCTCGGCATATAATGGCGGTCCGTGGAAAGAAGTTTCGGGCTATGAAGTTCTATCCAGTGTGGAGGTTCCCTGCTGCAAAATGTGCTCCGCGGTCGCAAATTTTTGTCCGTCGTTGTGCTTGACGGCATTTATGTGTTCTGACACACGAGTTCCTATGGAACGCTTCGTTTGCCCAATATAAGAGCTTCCACAGATGCAGTTAATTTTGTAAACGCCCGGACATTACGATACGATACGGTAAACGATCCTTTGGAGATCTTACCATGTTTATTATCCTTTGGAAGAGAGTGACGACAGTTTTGATGCTATTGTCGTTTCTCAGTAGCTTGCCTATTTTATCCGTCACTGCCTTTACAAAGGGTAAATAGGCCTTTGGCTTTTCTACCTCTAAAGGTCGTTTATGGTGTCTCTGCTTGATGACGGGTTTTGGGGATCTATGTCCAATCCGACGTAACACCTCTCTTACATGGGTTAATGTATTGATAACAGGTCATCACTTTATTGTGATTACATTTGATGATAAGGGATGATAAAATCTAAGATGGTAGCGCGGTAATCTGGTAAGAGGCAATTTAATTCTTATGGATTCGATACGACTGAAGCCACCTACCAATCTAGACTCAGACAATTTAGAAAATGCAATTTGCTAAATCTATCCTTCTGGGGATTGAATTCGAGACCACAAAGACCAAAACCGTCAAAATATTATAAAACAATATCTCAGTATGTTACTGGCCTTATACAAACACTTTCCAAAGTCATATGGGGAGGCGTGTCTGAGTTGATGATTTAAACAAAGCTTTTAGCGGTGATGACACGGCGTTTTAATAATCGATTTACCTTGAAACTTATTTTAGAATGATCGTGGTTGTTTTTATTATTAACTAATTAATTTTTTTTTTTTGTTTTTTACTCTTTGATTGGGACTAACTCCATGACTGTGGTCCTTTACCTTATAAATATTCCCAAAAAACGATCGAGATATATCTCTTTATTAATTGAGAACCTATAGTAAAAAAGCAATTGCAAAATCATACTACAATTTGAAGGATTGCCTCAAAGATAATAAAGGATGGAAATTAATGTAAGTCTTTAATTGAAAAAGATAATTTGAAATTATATCTTCTTCTTCTAATAATAATTGGCTTTCAGGTGTGACAAGGCACACACAATTTCACCAGTGTCACGTGAATTGGAGAAGGCACGTAGGAGTTTGTACGGTTTCTGTGATTGTAAACCAAAATTTTGATAATCTACAAATAGTTGATACCTTAGTCATTTTCCGACATTAAACCTGCATTGTATCCAAGATTTAACACTTATGAAATACTATTTTTCTATGGATAATACACAAGTCTTTATTTTCATTAAAATATTTCCAAGACAAGTCAATATGCAAATTTGTTTGTAAACTAACACAACTTTCATTGTTAATCAAAAATCTATGTACAATTTAATTCAAATAGTGAAAAAGGAAAATTGTAGAGTTGTTTTTCCACAAAAATCAAAATTCATTCACTACAAATTTACCACCACGCTGAAAAAAATTAAAAAATTAAGGGTTATGGACGACTTTATACACCATATGATAAACACTTTTTACAAGACATTCACAACTTAATACTATTACATTGAATAAATTTACAAAGATATTTACAATAAGGACTATATACAAGCGTTAACAAATATTCAACATTTAAAGGAAAAGGAGCAGGGGAAGGTATAACATCATATATGGGATGGGTAATTTTGGGACAGTTGAACATTATATGGAAAACAGTGCCTTCGTCCAGGCCACATTCATAAATTGAATTGTCCCTGATCCGGAGTTTTGCTAGGTGAACAGGGGAACAAAGGTGACCAAGACGTATTCGTGAAATAGTAGACGTTACAAAACGATTTGCATATCTATGAAGAAAAAACCAGGGTCGCCTTAGAGTATTTGGCTGGATAGTGGCATAATATTTGCCTTTAACCAATGTTGATGGACTCCTGTATGAGTTCCAAGACTCTTCTATGTAAGACTTGGAAAGTGAATTTATATGTGAAAAGTTTTTATAGAAAAGACAGGAAGGATACTCAAATAACTTTATTATGGGTTCTTCTTAGAATTCTAACATCAATCCCTAAAAAATCTTTAATTGATACACCTTTAGCATAGGGGCATCAAAAAAATGTGTCCCATTTTCTAACAAACAGATTACATTAAAAATTTGACATTATTTCTAAACAAAAACTTCATAGTTTTTGCATTTAACAGATGTAAGAGTATTTCACATCTTTGGTAAACAGCAGTAAATCTACACAACAAACAAATTGATGATAATTCAGTGGGGAAGTGGTCATGTAATATAATATTAATAGCGGAGAATCAATGGATCCCTTGAGAGATGCCGCCTCTTTTATTATAACACTGTAATATGTATGAGGGCTATTTCACTACTGACCCCTCCCACTGTATTGCTTTTAACGAGATATTCAAACAAATTTATGGTTAAATAATGTATATACAAGTCAAAAATTGTTTATTTATGTACTCTATAGTGATAGTACACATAACAAACAATAATAATTGTATCCACATTAGATTTTTGTAATAATTTCAGAGATTTTTAAGTAGTCTTATACTTTTCAATTTATTTTACTTAGGATATCTATAAAAATTAATACGCCATTATTTTTATAAGCATTAAGATTCATTTGTTTGGAATGGTTTGTTTTGAAGGCGGTTCTATTTTTGTAAAATTTTTTATTTATTTTTTAATTTTAGTGAATCTGAAGTACACTAACAAATTTGTAAAAATATAAAAGTACATATACACCTACAATACGTGTTGCTCATGTGTTTACAATATATATGTTTATAATATATATGTCGGAGTGCTATAGTCTGTGGAAAGCTGGCGCCATCTCTCTATCGGCGTGGGGCAGAAAATAAGTGACAATCCGAATCACGTCTTTCCAGTTCTCAGATGATGGCCCGCCAGTGCGGTCGACTTTTGAAACTGCCGCGTTCCTAGCTATTATTATGAATAAGTTTGTGTAAATTCTTATTAGGAACATTAAGTGATTCGACATTATAATCTGAGTTAATTCATAAAGTGTTTGATTGCACCAACATTGGCCACCAAAGCCCTCAGTATGGAATTATGTATGCCACTAATTACAATGTCGGCGGAGAACCATACGTCCCTATGCTTTATGCTCCTTCTCTCTTATTCTCCGACATAACTTAGCACTTTGATTTTGTTACAAAAATATAGTTTATACAAATAACTGTAACATAGATGTTCAAAACGAAATCTGTACACAGTAGCACCTGTAAAGTGAAACGTCTCGACGTCGTATTTGTAAGTCAAGCCGTAGTGATGCGAGCCGATGGTTCCTGTAAAAAAAAATCATTTAATTTATTCAGAATAGACTGCCTCATTAGTCTGACTGCCTCATTAGTCTGACTGCCTCATTGGTCTAGTGGTTAGCATGTTCGACTACAGACATGAGGTTCTGGGTTCGAGTCCCGGGTCGAGCCAATTCGAAATCGATATTGAGATATTCTCAATATTTGCCTGAAGTTGGGTAAAATTTGGTGGTTCGATCCACCTCCGTGCCTCGGAGAGCACGTTAAGCCGTCGGTCCTGCGCCTGATCTCTCCCCGGTCGTGTCGAACTACGAGAGTGAAGGAATAGAAAGTACACTTGTGTATTAGGCCTCCCAATCCGCAGTGGAACAGCGTAGTGGGTCTATGCTCTAAAAACCCTCTCTCACATGAGTGAGGAGGCCTGTGCCCAGCAGTGGGACATTAATGGGATGCTACTTACCTTACCTTTACTTATTCAGAATAAACTGTGGACGTCGCCCCTTTTATTCAAATTCAGAATCCAAATCTTCTTATTCAAGTAGGCCTTTACAGCACCTTATTATCGTCAAATATAGTTTTATTTTCACACACTGATTCTAATATTCCACTAATTATGGTATTAAGGAACGACTTAAAATTTAAAGTGACGGGGATTCTTTTGCGCCCTGTATCTTATATAGCTACATACCAAATTTTTAAATAATAAATATATTTAAATACAACTATAACACTGGTAATATATCATCGGTTAGTAAGTGACGGCTTTATAAACATAGATGTTAATATTTGTGATAGACTTTGTAGAAGACTAGATAAACCTTTATGCAAATAACATACAAGCTACGCATAATCGTCAGGATTCCTAAAATTAATGTGGCAAGTTAGGAAAATTTTAGTCAATCTGTAATAGATAGTTTTCTTCTGTTGTTCTGAAAATGATATCAATTTGTAATATCAAACCTGATTAATTTATTTATACACTTAATTCACTTTTATTTAATGTAAAAATTTTTTTCATCGAATGTTACATTTACAAGCACACGTATCTTTTAAATTCGTACTATTATATGGACAAAATATAGTAAAATCTACTTCATTAGTCGTATGGCTTGCTCAGCTGTGGGTTTAAGTTCTAGGGTCGAAAACTTTTGTATTTAATATCAGAATTTTCTGATAAAACATGTTGATTTTCATTTAGTGTTACTCGCCTAAAATTAATCTTGAAGTAATAAAACGATTTTTTTGTTTTGGTAAAAATAGTCGACTAGCTACAGTCTAAAGTCGGAATTTCCCATCCCTATCGATGCCTAACGGTATAGACGGTAAGTGCTATACCAAACAACATCAATAGACTCTTAGTAGAGCATGGAGTGCGCCACCTAGTGGGCACTGTATTTGAATTACGTAACGTATTAGAGCAATGAAAAATAAACTTTCAAAAATTGTAGCTAACATTTTAAAGTTATTTATATTTAAGTGCATTAATTCCAAACTTTGTTCGTTTCAGATTGCGTTCCTTTACAAACTTGTTCTAGTTGCACGTTTCATGTATATGTATTTTTGAAAGAAAGACAGAAAGAAAAGAAATTTATTCTACATTGCACAATCATCAACAAAAATTAAAGAAAAAATGCAATTATAAACAAACTTAAACTATTAAATGAAAAATTAAACTTACCTAAGGATATAAAACGTAGAAAAAGTCTGCGGCTCAGCAATTGCTATGCGTCCGATCTACTAATCCTGGACGCACGCCGCAGCATATAAAACTGAAACTAATTAAAGATAGTTTAGTGAATTATTAGAAAAGAAAACCGTGTTTTTATGAATTACTGCCTGTTTTGCCAGACTGACTCATTGGTCTAGTGTTTAGCATGTTCGGTTACAGACATAAGGTCCTGGGTTCGAGACCAGGGTC
Organism: Elymnias hypermnestra; assembly: GCA_015832385.1. Taxonomy (NCBI): domain Eukaryota; kingdom Metazoa; phylum Arthropoda; class Insecta; order Lepidoptera; family Nymphalidae; genus Elymnias; species Elymnias hypermnestra. Next base: position 5,776,775 of record JACTOM010000934.1, on the reverse strand, counting down.
GAGCGAATTCATAAATCAATATTGAGCTTTATATTAAGATTTGCTAAAATATTTGCCTCAAAATTTACACGAAGAGCACGTTGAGCCGTGGGTCCTGTGTCTAATCCCTCTCCGGTCGTGTCGGATTCTGTACTATGCCTACCAACTCGCAGTGGAGCAGCGTGGTGGGTCTTTGTTCTAAAAACATTCTCATATGAGCGAGGAAGCCTGTGCCCAACAATAACACGTTATTGGGCTGTTATTTACTTACTGGCTATTTTTCGTGGGATCGACTGCAGAAAACCAGGAAGCTTATGAAAAATCCGTACTTAGTGACCATCTCCATTGCGAAAAGTGTCACTTTGTTACGTTTCAAGGCAAGGTTTTGCGGCACCTTAAAATATTTAGGAAACCTCCACGTCCAGAAAACAAATCTGAGGACTGTGTAACATGCCAATCCACAGTTGAGCAGCGTGATGGGTCTAGGCTCCAAAGCAAAGCCATATTGGCTTCTAAAAAGCTTGGGGTACTCAATAGAGCCAAGCGGTACTTTACTCCCGAACACAGGATGCTTTTATATAAGGCCCAAATCCGACCGCACTTAGAGTACTGCTCTCATCTATGGGCTGGAGCACCCCAATACCAACTGCTTCCATTTGATCGGATACAGAGGCGGGCTATGCGAGTTGTGGACGACTCCCAATTGTCCAGTAAGCTGGAGACGCTGGAGCACCGTAGGAACGTTAGCTCTCTATATGTGTTCTATCGTATCTATAACGGGGAATATTCTGAGGAGCTCTTTGAATTGGTACCACCGTCTCGATTTAATCAACAAACAACTCGACGGAGAAATAAATTTCATCCGCACACCTTGGATGCATGGCCCTCTGCCACAGTACGTTTTCGTCGATCATTGTTTCCGCGCACATGCATAATGTGGAACGAACTCCCATCAACGATGTTCCCACTTGGCTATGATTTACAGAAATTCTAGAGGCGAATAAACTCCTATTTATTAGGTCGGCAACGCATCGGTGGTTCCTTTGGTGCTGCAGGTGTCTATGGGCGGCGTTAATCACTTAACATTAGATGACCCGCTAGCTCGTTTGCCCGTCAAGGCTATAAAAAAAAACAAATGTCTCTTCTATGACGTGTACCGACAGTTTTTTTTTTATATTTATCCGATTTAATTGTGGTCAAAGCTACAGGTATAAAGACGTTTTGATTTAAATTAGTAAATTAATACGTGAAATTAAAATTTACAGACAAAATATAATACATTGTGAGCTAAATTTAGCGGAAAATTTGCTTCCTATGTGAGTTTCAAATAGCCTGTACTTATTTCCAGCGATCCTTTTACCGTTCAACTTATTCGAAGAGCTTTTGAAATCATTTGTATGCAGAATATTTTTCTGCATTCGCTTTCAATATCGTTGGTATGATAGTTTATATTTGGAAATACTATTTACTCAATATCATATTATTTTCGACCATTAGTGAGTTATTAGTTCTGTAGCTTGTAAAGCTTTGTTAAAAATACTTATTTTTTATACTTTCCGTCAAAAGCTTTGCTATTTAGATGCTATAAAAAAATTAATTACTTTTTAAAAAGTCAGCGCATTACTATCTCATACATGCCACTCCACGGCCTCGCTGGCTCAGTAATACGAGCCTTGCTAGCAGAGATCCCGGGTTTTTAGAGGACGAAATTGTATTTTCTAATTTGCCTGAGTCTGGACGGGTGGGAGGCTTCGGCCGTGGCTAGTTACCACCCTACCAGCAAAGACGTACCGCCAAACAAAGAGATTTGTGTTCCGGTTCGATGCTTTGTAGAAACCGTAAGGGGTATATCGCCTCTTAACAGATTAGCGCGCTTCCATCTTAGACTGTATCATTACTTACCATTGAGGTGAGACCACAGTCAAGTTCTAAACTGTCAGTAATAAAAAAAGTGAAATTATGTATAGTAAAAACCCTGTTATTTAAGTATTTAAATATCAAACACATTGGTGCACACCAATTATGCAATATTATCTTAATTAGCTATTAAATCAAATCAAATCAAATCAAACCAAAAATATCTTTATTCCAGTAGGCATATTACAGCACTTTTGAATCGTCAAATAATATTTTTTTTCCACACTCTGATTCTAATATACGTCTGATACGTTATAAAATTTAATTTTTCGTTTTGATATTAATTTTATTTGTGTGTATTGGGAATTTTTAATTCGATTTTTGACATAAATACGTTTTTAAAATCGCATCCGTAGGGAGGCAATTCAAAAAGGTTAATGATAACAAAATCGTGGAATACTGTTTGGTTTTGTAGCTTTATATCTGAGCTTTATATTTTGTAGCTTTATAGCTCTACACCTACATTTGAAATTCAATTACGCCATTGGATAGCTAAATGATCAAGGAATATATTTCGCTAAGTAAGGGCTGTAGCACATGGTGCGTGGTAGAGGGAAAGCTCTGCTATTTTGAATAATATTTTATATAGGATCTGTTACCAGTTACGAAACGTATTCAGATCCAATAAACGGTCGCGTCCATAACACACTTATTACTCTACAAAATAATAAAAAAAATAGGCCAACGATTTTTTATTTTTACTTTCACCCACGAAGAGTGAGTTATTTGCATACAGACATAGCTATGATAACCGTTTTGAAAAAAAAACAGATTATAGTTTTAAAAAAGTAAGAGTTATTCCTAATCAGTGAATCGAATTTAAAATAACTGAAATAAATAATAGTTTAAAAAGACATGTCTCAAGTTTCAGTACAAGTAATTGTAATTTACTAAAACTATTTATAAAGCTTTAAATTTGTTTATATACTTTTTAATGTAGACTTCTATTAAAGCGTGACTTATATATTATTTATTATTGTAATATAATTTAAGTTTCTATGAATAACATTTAATATTAACCTATTTACTAACAAAGGTTAGATTATACCATATTCAATATCTACATAACATCTCCTCTAGTATAATGTTACGATTTAACACGTTCCCTTGTATAGAATATGCTTTCTATTATAATTCACAGGTTGTAATATTCGTGTCATCGTGTTCATCCGAGTGCAATATTACTGCGTGCCAGATGGGACTCTCTTTACATATAAATGAAGTCCATGCGCTATTTGGTCTATATTTTTGCTGAGTAAATATTGTACGCTTTATATATTCCCACCTTTGTTAATATATGTGAAAATATGCAGTTATCTCGACCTTTTTAAATATAAAGCATGCAAGTCATGTGGCCCATAAAATTTGACTGATTACTGTCGACAATGTACAAGACATTGTTAACATTAGAAGAGACACCACTCCGTTGTTATTTATATTCCTTTTAAATTCTTATATGTAGGTTTGTTTAGGTAATATCTATAAGTTAGAGAGAGTAGAACCAAGCTGCTCTATTATTTTGAAATCTTATTTTAAAGGAGCTTGGTCCTAGAAGGACTAAGTCACTCCCTACCGTTCACCATTCAAATTACAATACAAATAAATTAAAAACTATTGATTATATTACAATCTTCGAAGTCCTTTTTTGTACAGCCGCAACAGGGTCCTGACCTCATCCGTTAAAGGGTGCCCCAGGGCACTGTTACGCCAATCTCTCGAAGTACAAGAAACCAGCACATAATCTCCTGTTGTTCCGTCAAAATGCGGTAAAGATCTTCTTGTCTATGACAATCCATACAATTAGGCGTGGTAAGTTCTCAATTAGTATACAGTCGTAGCTTCAATCGATGGACATCCACTGCTGGACATAGGTCTCACGTAATGACGTCCACAAGGCCCGATCTTGCGCGGCCTGGCTCCAGCGGCTACCGACGACCCTCTTTATATCATTGGTCCACCTTGTGGTGGGTCTGCCTACACTACGCCGTCCGGTGCGGGGTCGCCACTCCAGCACCTTCGGCCCCCAACGTCCATCGGTCCTTCGGACTATGTGCCCCGCCCATTGCCACTTCAGGTTCGCGATTCGTAGGACTATGTTGGAGAGTCTGGTTCTACTACGGATCTCTTCATTTCTGATTCGATCACATAGAGAAACTCCGAGCATAGCCCTCTCCATCGCACGCTGAGTGACTCTGAGCTTCCGCATGAGGCCCATAGTCAGCGATCATCTCAGAACCGTTGATCATCACTGGCAACTCGCAATGTTCGAAGACATTGGTCTTTAGGCTTCAATATTTTCGTTTCCATAATAGAACTGAATAATGTTAGGTTTTCCAGTAGGCAAAATGTAGGAAATTTTCTTATGTTCATTAAAAATATATCTGATAGCTGGACGACGTTTACCAACAATCTAAGGGTTGTTTTTCAAGAAAAGTAATCAATAATAATCATGTAATAAGTCCTTATGTAAAAGCATTTATCCCGACTTCCAGTTACATATTATCAAAGAAAATTAAAAACCCAATTAAACTTAAAGTGAGCACCGCCCAATTAGGGGTCATTTATTTAAAATTACCATATAAATTTTGTTACGGCAACCTAGCTATTCAGTATATTAAAGAGAAGATTGGATAAGATCTTAGCAATTATGATACTAGTGATTTTAAAAAAGAAGATAAATAGCAGATATACTAATTTGAAATCTTAAAGTCTGTACTTTAGTGGTGGAAAAACTTAGTACTGTACTTTTAATTAAAACTTATCTTAAACACGTCCAGCTCATAATCTCCTTAATCCCTACTAAACATTTTAGAAATTTGAATAAAATTTGATTTATATTCAGCCGTCTTATTTGAGTAGTATCAAGTTTGAATAACTCCGGCGGAACTTGCGAACGTAGCTTAAATAAACATATTTAAAACTTTCCCCACTTGACCGTCCCAAAAGGATAGATTTCATGAAGAAAATTAAAAAAGTTAGTTCAAACAACGTCCTTGATATTGTTTGGGATATAAGTTATTAATGTTAAGTAAATATAATTAAATATTAGTATTTCGTAAAAATAGGGTATTAAGGAATTTTGTGTCGTGGCGGATAGAATTGTTTAACTACAACATATTGCTCTCTATTTGGAACTATAAGAAGCTCTAAATAAATTGAAATAGAATAAAAGCAATAAATTATACTTTTTTAAATAAAAAAATAGTCTTAAATTCACGTTTTACTGTCGATCTATTATTCAACTTTTAAATATTGTCTTTCCAATAAATCCTAATTGATTCAAAAGAATCGTTAAAATTACACTTGTGTACTCTGTCTTCCAACCTTCAGTGGAGCAGCGTGGGTCTATGCTCTAAAAACCCTCCCTCCTCTTCTACGCAGTAACACGTTAATGGGCTCCTACTTACTCATTATACTCCCCATGGTTTCTATACAGCATCATATCTGAACACAAATCTCTTTGTTTGGCGGGAAGTCTTTGCTGGTAGTATGGTAACTAGCCACAGCCGAAGCCTCCCACCAGTCCAGACTCAGACAAATTAGAAAATACATACATACATAGCATCACTCCTTATTCCCATAGGGGTAAGCAGAAACCACGACCTTTCACTTGCCACGATTCTTGCATATCTCCTTCGCTTCTTTCATTCTCATTAAACCTTTCATACAAGTTCGCCGGTTTAGAGTACTCTTGACCTGGCTTTTATTTAAAATGTCCTGGATTTGGTCCAGGAACGTTCGCCTTAGTCTTCTCCTTCCAACTTTCGCATTGACTCTACAATCCACTCATGCTTCTCAACGCTCTCATCTCTACCGCATTTATTTTACTTACGTGATTCTTCTGCCATACCCAAGTTTCACTACCATACAGTAGTGTTTGACACCAACACTCCTGCGTTCAGAGCCATTTAGAAAATACAATTCCCTAAATTCGTCCTACCCTGGACCTCTGCTAGCAATGCGAGTACTCGCACCACTGCGCCAGCGAAGCCATCGTACACCTTCATTCTTTTGTATCAACTTTTTTGTTTATACTATTTGTTTTTTATAATTTTACCAACGTTGTAACATGCCACGGGCGTCACCAGGGTCACAGCTGAAATTCTGCGTCTTACATTATATGACAATTGACAATTGTTCATTACAACATCAACTTTTCGCCAATGCTTTTTATGACGTTATCCAACACGAACAGAGAGACATCAGGCGATAGTTATGTTATATTATAAGTAATAGAAAGATAGTCAAAAGTGATCTAAATAAGTTTCTATTTCACAACGTAATTTATCCTTAGGTAACTTCGCAACCCTGACCGCCCTATTATAAAAATCGGTGTTGGTGTTATGGAATTCAATTCTGGTCACGTGCTTTATTACAGTAGCCCATTGCGGGTTATGTTGACAGAAAAGTCACCCGCATACATTAGTGCGTTTACAGATAACGATGAAAAATGGCTTCTGAAGCCTGATTGATTGTATGATATCTAAAAGGGAATGCTTACTATGGAAACAGGACAGAACATACTTCTGAAAGTATGTTCTGTAAATAAACAATAGCATGCCACAGTAATGAAATAGTTTTTTAAAGATAGATCACATAAGAAACTATGTATGTAATACAATGTACATAGTTACATATATCTATATATGTAACTATGTACATTGTATTACGTATTCTATTTATTTATTTGTGATATATATATTCAATTTATATATATATATATATATATATTTATAAGAGATATCCAGGTATATATTGCCTCAGTTCGATTTCGATTGGTAAAACGATATGCCTAAATTAATGAAAATTCTACCCAAAAATCATTCAACGCAGACAAAGTCACGGGTTCAGCTAGAATATATATAAGAGATATCCATGTATCTATTGACTCAACACGATATCTCTGAAACTATAAGGCATAGAGACTTGAAATTTGGTAAAAATATTCCTTTTGCCGAGTAGAGGTCAGCTAAGAACGTAGTTTACGAAACTCCACCCACAAGAGGGGTTGCAGGGGTGTTAATTAAAAAAAATCAAACTTTCCCATTGAAAAAAACTTCACTTTTTCAAACTGTATCTTTTATGGTATGTAAAACTTGGTCAATTTTTTTTTTGACGTAATATCTATCAAAAGTAAATTCTAGGAAATTACATACATACATAGCACCACGCCTCATTCCCATAGTGGTAGGCAGAGACAACATCCTTCCATTTGCCACGGTCCTTGCATATCTCCTTCGCTTCTTCCACTCTCATTAAACCCTTCATACAAGTTCGTCGGTTTAGAGTACGCTTGACCTGGCCGTTAATTAAAATGTCCTGGATTTGGTCCAGGAACGTTCGCCTTGGTCTTCTCTTTCCAACTTTCGCATTCAATCTTGACTCATAAATCCTTTTTGTCAGTCTCCTTTCACTCATTCTCTCTTCATGCCCAAACCATCTAAGCATANACTCATGCTTCTCAACGCTCTCATCTCTACCGCATTTATTTTACTTTTGTGATTCTTCTGCCATACCCAACTTTCACTACCATACATAAGTGTTGGCACCAACACTCCAGCATGCACTGCCAGTCTAGCCCTTTGAGACACCATCTGGCTATTCATAAAAGCGTGCAGAGCACGCCTTTACCATATTCCCTGCATTTAATCTCCTTTCAATATCACTTTCACATGTTCCATCTTTTATAAATTTAGATCCCAAGTTTACAAATTCTTTCACCTCTTCCACTTGTTCCCCATCTATCAAAATATTGCCATTCATCTTTCTAGGAAATTCTACTCTCAAAGGTAGTGCGGGTATGTAATGTCTTATTTGTAAAACAATTTGCCTAAATTAAAGAAAATGCTACCAAAAACACATTCCAGCAGACGAAGTCACGGGTTCAGCTATGACATTTATATACGAGTGTATTTATTATTCTCCCCACCAATATTTACACTCTTAACTTAGTCTCATTCCTTAATATTGTATAGACCTAATCGCTTTATAGGGATAAGACCGCCGTTTACCCGTAACTAATGTATATATATAGCTTAACTTGACTCCTTTTTTAAGTTTCTTTTAAGTGTGGTGTACAATGAAGAATAAATAAATTAATAAAAATAAATAGTATAAAAAAGAGAAATGCTTCATAAATACATACATTTTATAAATGTTAAGTAATAACTTGATTGCTACCTCACAGTATGAGATATCCAAATAGATCTTACTGTTATTATGTACAAAATAAGTAAATTTAAAAAAATAAAATATACTATAAACGTAATATAAATGTCTCTGTTAATGTCTTTAGACACGCTCAACAGTCCAATCTATTATAATCTTAATTTACCCACAATTTAGAAATCATGAGACATGCATACAAAATAACTGACCGAGTTATAATATCGAAATAGACAGAGGGAAAACAATAATATATCATTATATTATTAACTTATCTTCTCACCCTTGACAATAACAATGGCTGTTGAAATATTTGATATCATTATCCATGAACGTAAACCTCATCGAAATTTTTACTGCCCCTTGACATGCAATACTTTAATTCAATTCACACAACAGGTGGGGTCGGTCGTAGTTTACTTTAAAAGAGAATTTATGTGATTAAGTGCCGTTTGTTGCTTAAAATCGTGACTAGGATTTTATCTTTATACCCACTGAGATCCACGTTGATAGCTGTAATTTTATAATTCCGTTACAATATGCTTTATGGGAGCGTAATGAATTTGTTTAAGCTGTGCTTATTTCCTGTTTTCTAATCTAAGTATTAATAAGAGATGCGAAAACTTTATACATCTTTTTATTAAAATTGCGCGAACGGAGGAGTATGAAATTTCCCACACTTATAGTTTATATAGAAAAGGAGTACGTAATGCTAATATTTAATAAATTATACATAAAAAAGGGAAATAGGGACTCAGATTTTTGCAACAACTTTTTTTCGGTATAGTCTTTGTTAAACCGGTAGTTGCTAAGAGCTATACAACCCTAATATTGCTCAAACTTATAATTTAAACTGATTTTTGGTCGAGAATTGACCAACACACTGCCTTATTGGTCTAGTGGTTTGCATGTTCGACTACAGACATGAGGTCATGGTTTCGAGTCCCGGGTCGGGCCAATTCAACAATCAATATTGAGTTTTCTATTAAGATTTTCTCAATATTTGCCCGAAGTTGGGAAGTAGGCGGTGTGATCCACCCCCGTGCCTCGTAGAGCACGTTAAGCTGTCGGTCCTACGCCTAATCTCTCTCCGGTCGTGTCGGATTCCCGTCACATCGGGCTATGAGAGTGAAGGAATAGAGAGTGGACTTGTGGACTATGCCTGCCAATCCGCAGTGGGGCAGCGTGGTGGATCTATGCTCTATAAACCCTCGCTCTTCGGAATGAGGAGACCTGTGCCCAGCTGTGGGACGTTAAAGAGCTGCTACTTACTTACTTTACTTTTATTGACCAATAGGGGACCTTTGGAATACACAATTATACTTTAACTATTATTTTATAATTCCAAAACTTCGAATTTCATTAAATATTGTAACGTTGTGAAATTATTTGCAGATCGTATGTTTTTGTCTATCTACTACGCTAAATCTATTTATGTCCATCTACACAGAAGCTGTATTGATTTTTGGATCATACTAACATATATTATTTTTTGGAAAACGCTTTATGCACGCCGGATGAAGTATACCTCCGTCCATGAGTATGGGACTCGCGGGCTGTGCCAGGATATTCACTAAAAGCTAGCGGTACCCTGTTAATTCGATTGATGGAATTCTAATGTTCACTGAAGCATTCAACTCTGTTGCCCCCGAATGAATCTGACTTAAAGGTTAAATTCAAGTATAGCAGACGAGCGAAATTGCGCCTCCTGGTACCTCTTCAACTAGCGTGAGGGTATGACAGTACGATGCAAACGGACACTGCCGTATGACAGCCTTGCAAAAGGAGGCACTAAACAGGCAAAGGAAGCTTAAGGCAAATGCTACATTAAAAGTCATGTTATTTCTACTTAAGCTATTATTTACATATCAAATATAAGGAAACATGATTAACTTCATATAGACCCGAAATAATTTCTTCATATACAAGTTGTTAATAAAATTCCTTTAAAAAGTATAAATTGCTTGGCGTTAAAAGAGCGTGGAGGTGTATAGGTAAAAAGCGCGCGTGTTTTGTCAAGAATACAGCTAATTGTAAAGACGGAATAACCTTTTTATATTTTATTTTCATCTATAACATGGCAAAAATATATCAATGGAGGTTTTATATTGGTTACTAAAAATGTACGTGCCAGATCTGCTATAATACCTGAATACACCAGTTATTTTATTGTAGAGCCCGATTTCTTTTTTATAAACTTTTCTTTAATGCTTCATTAATACTAAAAAAAATGTCTTTATATACAAAAATCTTCATAGGAGAAAGCATCTGAATGTTTCTATTCTATAGCCGAAGAGTGTTTCTTTAATAAGAATCCAAGAACCCAAGAACAATAAGAGGGTCCAATTTTTTTTTAAATTTAAAGCTATAAAGAGATCTTAAGACAATTTTTGATCCTTTAATTCCCATAAAATCCGTCAGCAAAGTTAAATTTGCGAAGAGAAGTCATTAAATGGTTAACTTGCGTTTTAGACCTCATTTATCAGCCTAGGTCATCGTTTTTGTAATCATATACTTGTTAAAACATGAGGCGTAAAAAACCCTATCTATATTGCGAAAGATAGTATAGTCAACGGTGAAAACTTTCTTATAAAATTAAGATTTTATACTTGCTTCTGTATAAGTAGAAGCCAGCGATGTATTTGAACTCGTAGCAATGGTGTTATATCGCTGAAGTGCCTATATAAGATATATTAAAAATGAATATTTCAGCAATAGTGTAGCGTCGCTAAAAGGGGTTGCATTGGATTTCAAGTGAACGGTTATGAAAAATTTAATACAGCCACTTTGAAGCTCCTCAAAGAACCTCGTCAAATAAACCTTTTAGCGGACTAGTCGGAGATATGAAGAGATTTGCATAAGACGCCAGAACGGCCGAGACTCGGGCACAAGATCGTGTCTTGCATATAAATAACGTCTTATATTTGTAAATATTGACTCTTGCCCGCACCCTTTGAAGAGGCTTCGATCCTTTGGACATGATATAAAACGGTAGATATACCTAATTTGGTGCTGCAATTAATATTATTTCAGAAACAAATAGAGAACATAAAATCAAAGATCAACATATTCTTTAATCTCTTTTGAATCGTTAAGTCTGTCCACTGCTTATGAAACTACCACTGGTTTGAAGGACTGAACCTAACCGAGACGATACCAGAAGAACCTCAGTAACTCTTTTAACATCAACTAGTATTATATTAACATTTTACGTGTATTTAATTGAGCTTATACACTGAAATGAATTCATAGCCAGGCATTTCTGTGTTTTAAACATTCTTCTAAAATATAATATGCTTTATTTGCAACAGTGCTCTTTATATTGCTTATATTTATTAGAAGATAAGTCAAGAATTGATTGTCGCATTTATAAACGTCTGTTTAACCAGGCAAATGAATTTTGGAGATTTTGTATCTCAAAATGCGTTTGTATCTTAAAATTATTCTTTATTGTTTAATAATTTTGTTAAGGCCACATAAAATTACTCTTTAGGTATTTGCTTGCAATGTTTTTCTTTACCTAAAAGCACTATGACGAATTTTTCACAACAATCGTATAAGACGAGTTGTCTTATAAAACTCTTCGATTTCTATTGAATTTTGTATTCAATACATCAACATGTTGCAAATCATTTAATATGAATCACGCACTGAGTAACTGATTTCTTAGCATAAAGAATGACGACAAGGCTTTTAAGATCTTATCTAAGTTTTCCTGACAAGAACATCAAAAAGTATATGATTAACACACCTAATAATATGTGCGAAACCGAGCGTTACTTGGCTGAATCAGAATAAAGTGATTTTTTTAGCTGATTGTCCATAGAAGGCTTCAGTTACACGTTTTGCCTTAAACTTATTAAATCTACATAGCCTAATGTCTAGAGCTTTTAAATAATATGTCTACAATACTAAAGACTTTTCATAACTATAAGATGAGGAAATGACACTGCTTTGGTTTATATTTTATTATATTCTGTGACGTAACTTTTTTAAATTCATCTTTATATAGGTATTTTGACGATGTATAAGGCCAGGTTTATATACAATATTTATAGTATATGTAATTCCATTAACGTCCCACTGCTGGGTACACGCCTTCTCACTCCTAGGTGAGAGGGTTTTCAGAGCATAGACCCACCACGCTGCGGACTAGCAGGCATAGTACAGAAGTGAAGTCTCTATTCGTTTACTCTCACACTCCGATGTGACGGAAATCCGACACGTTCGGAGAGAGATCAGCCGCAGGACCACCAACTTCCCAGCTTCGGGCAAGTATTGAGAAAACCTTGATAGAAAACTAAATAATGATTTTTGAATTGGCCCGACCCGGGACTCGTTATATGATAGCTCAATCTCATTTTATACTCATAAAATGAAGTTTTCAGCTCGCCTAAATAAGTTTTCACTTTAACAACACTTTCCTATGCTTCTTATTAAATAAAATCTCCACGTACATGACTCATTAAAACAATTACTAAGAGGACATGTAGAATGAATGGTTCACGATAAAATCGTAACCAACAATCGTATAATAACGTACGTGCATCGTGATCGCCGCGCCCAACTTTCGCGCATTCATTCCCGGACGATATACATGATGTCACTTGAATAGGATGGCCATAAATTCTTGTTTGACGTTTTATTATTCACCTGTTTTTAATAAATCATTTAATTTTTTACCAAGTTCTATCCCCATAATCGTAGGTATATATTGTATAATATGTAATATGTATGTATATGTACGTTTATGTGTATATGTATGTCCGAGAGTAAGAGAGAAGGAAAGCATAAAGCATAGGGTCGTAAGGTTCTCCGTCGACATCATCATTAATGACATCCATAATCATATTAATCAATCATAAATCACATCAATTTCCATACTGTGGGCGTTGGTGTATAATGTTGGGACAATAAAACACTTTATTAATTAACTCAGATTATAATGTCCAATCACCTAATGTTCCCGATAACAATTTACACAAAAACATTAACTATAGCTATGAACGCGACAGTTTCAATAGTCGACCGCTTTGGAGGACCGTCACCCGAGAACTAGCGAGTTCGCCAACCACTCACGACACATGATCGCTGGCGCCATCTATCTATCGGCGTGAGACAGAGTCACGCCGATAGATAGATGACGCCAGCGATCCACAGACTACCGCCCTCCAACATATATATTTATATGCGTGTATGTATATGTAGTAAATATATGGTCATTTTCTTATTTGTGTTTAGTTTTTACTATTTTCTTTGTTCTCCAATAAAATTTGATACCTGCACCCCATCTCAATTGAGTTATCTCTCATATCAAAGGGTTTCGGGAGGAAATCTCTTTTTAGAGATATGTCATCCTATGTATGTCAGATTTATTTTTGTTTGTTATTTCCCATTATCTTCGGTACATAAATAAATAAAGCGGTATACCAGCATACGCTTCACCTGACGTTTAAGTGAACAGAGCACATTGAAATTTACAAATCTAGCGGAAATGCTAATTCTTGACCAGTTAAAAGAGCAAAGATCTTTTACCAATCTATTTCTGTCTATTTTCACTTCAGGCCAGATTACTTTTCCTAATAACCACTTTCTTTTCGAAATCGTTCCAGAAATTTCACTCATAACAATTAAATACCATGTCCATGTATCTATGATAGTGCATCTACTAGTATATTCAAATTTATTAGTTCAATGGTAAGGGTTCAAAGTCAAATGATCTTCTTTATCGAGCAATTTCAATTGACAATACAAAATACTTTATTGCACTGCAAGTTTCGCAACTAAGTATAATATAAAGATAACTTACACTTGTATACTTATGAAATAACATGAAATAATTAAAAATATTTATATATACGAGAAGTTTACATTGCAAAAAGGATTGTCGCTCTATTCGTTGGCTATCGTTTTTCGTATGGGACATGTACCATAATATTATACGAATTCATATTGGGAGGAAATGTAGTATAAATACTAGTTTCAAAGTTAATTCCTACGCCATCTGATATGAATATCTTAAAGTCATTACGTAGAAATAAATCTTTTACGGTTTAGTGAGTTACATAGACGTAGTCACATTTACCAAAAAACGAATTAATTAATTATTATTTAAACAAACCTGAATTTACATCAATTTCATTAAACGTGTGGTAAATAGATAAAAAATATTTTAATAACTTTTGAAAATTTGTATATAAATAAACAGATATGGGGAAAGTGTGTTCTAATAGGTATTGCATAAGATATATAACACTAATAATTCTCCTAAAGATATAAAATGATGGCGAACCTATTTCTGCGACAATAGATTTAATGCTATTCAGATTTTAGCTCATACAAAATTAAGGTCAGCTTTGCGAGTACAATAGGATGTAAGACTTTTGTGTCGATACCAAGTTAATCTGTTTGCTATCCTTGCGGTTTCTTTATGTATAATCTATGTACTTCATTCTATACAAATACTTTATGTAAAATTTACACGTGTACAATGTAAACAAAAAATAATAATTCTTGTCTTATGAAAACCTATGAAGCCCTTTCAGAGATGTTTCCATATATCACTTGACGGGACGGCCAAATAACACAATGAACAATTTCCAATAGCTGTATTCTCTTCCAATATTCGTCAACCGTTAATTCTCAAATTACCCATACTAAACAATAAACTAGTATTCGAGCCAATTGGTGCAACCATTTAAAAATCAGTCAATGCACGATCTTATTAATCATTACACAGATACCCCCATAAAACTCAATTGATAATCTTCTTTTAAAATATAATCGCAACGACACTGATACTTCCGCAACAGTTAATATACAATCTATTACTTCAAGAATAGTTAATTGTCTCCAATAATTCAGGTCTCAAATAATAATATATCCCTAACAAACTGACCGATTTTAAAAATTCTTTTAGTCATAGATAGGTCAAATTTCAATGAGTAATATAGGATATTTTTTACCCATAATTTTAATAGGAACACGATTTCCAGTTATATTCAGAGGACATAATTTTGAAGGTAACTTTACTACCAATATTTTACGTCATAAGGACTTTATTCATGCCAAAGTTTCTATAATAATTAAAAATCTCAATCTTGTAGGTAATTTCAATGTTAGCCACAATAAAACGTGCCCTACTTAACACAGCATAGTACAAACGGAAACAATATAAGTAATTTTAATTAATTTTAAAGCTTATGTACATTTGCATAATAAGTCATAGTCATTAATAATTAGGTCATATGCAAATCTCTAGGTAATTCTGTATTAAATTTAAATGTTATTGAACGTAATTAACAAAAACGGAATCGATTCTCGTAATTAACGAAAAATGAAGCTAACGATGATAATTTCAGATGCAATTTGGCCGAGCCTTGTTTCGGAGCGGAAATATCAAATCATTCTAATTAAAAGTAAAACAGCCTAATGACGGCTTGTTGGCTACACTGCCTTGATGATTATGACAAACCCTCGCATTGTTTTAGGTAATCACTATAATATTTTTATAGAAAATAAACAACACTCATTTTAAATGGCATATGTGGAAGAATGTTAAAATTTTAACCTATTATAAAGATTATAATAAGAAACCGACGTTCTTTAATAAATCTGCGTGAATACGCCTGTTTTGTCTGTTTCATTTTGTCTGTATTCATTTGATTTGCTTGTGGAAAAAACTTAAATAGCATATTAACTTTTGTTGTTTTAAGACATCATAGTAAATCATGACAAAATACATTTCTCGAGGGTTCGTATGTAGTTCTATCTCAGTCCCAGCATAGATAAACTAAAGTTTGGATTTAAAAATTGTAAGTCCATTTTTACACTTAAATTGAATAAATTTTGCCTATTTTGATATAAGCCCACTTTGATATTATAATTGAGCTTCCGGTTAAAAGATTTATAATTCCTTGATAAGTTTATTTAAAACATTTAATGTTTTCCAAACTTGACTTGTTACATATAAAACTCCGTCTATAATTTGATTAGCTTGTCCATACCTAAAGCATTTGCCTGCCAATCTGCAGTGAAGCAGCGTGGTGGGTCTACGCTCTCAAACCCTCTCTCATATGAGTGAGGAGGCCTGTACCCAGCAGTGGGACGTTAATGGGCTGCTTCAAAAAAAAAAACCTAAAGCATTACTTGGACTATAATATCATCATTTCATCAGAGTGAGGTCGAAATCAACCTGTCACTGTATCCAAATTAAAGAGTACAATCGTCCTATTTATATTTGCAGTATTGTATTCATAATAAGCAGTCATAATTTACACTCCGTTACGCCGTAATAGCAAACTGCTCAACAAAATAACTATACACAAAACATTTGAGTACTTACACCGTAATTGACATCGGTTACTTGGGCAATGATAGCTTGCGGTTCAGACAAATTGTTTTGTGGTCGAGAAAGTACTTTAATCCGGTACATTGTGCACATCCGTTATATTCACCCTTTTTTTTTAAATTAACAAGAAGTAATATTCGTAAGCTTTCTGCATAGGCAAGCTTATCGGACACAAGACGATATATTAATGAAAATTAAGTGATGTCACATACAAAGCATGTAAGTAATTTTCTATTATTAAAGAGCCAAAGAACACAGGGTCTTGTCGGGATACCTACACTTACAGTTACTCCAGAGATATTGCACTATGTTTTCCTTTGCCGACAGGCACAACGATGAGTTCAAAAGAACAATCAAAGTCATCAGATTCTTTTAATAAAGAAAAACTTAGTGGTGCTTTGCAAAGATTTCCAACTCGCTAGGATTATCTAGGCTTTGAAGTATTAGATATACGCTTATGAAATATCCGATATAAATGCTTATTGCAGGAGAACCAAATGCTTCTTTTTACTTAATAAACTCATAATAATTTAGGTAAAGTTCTCCAAGATTCCTTCCATTTACCTGGGCAATGATAAACGAGATATAACCATTATCTCCTACTTCCCTTATTAGCATCAATTGTAACTTAATCGCCATACTAAAAATGGTAAAGAATAACCTGTTCAATGATCATCTAATAAGTAGTGTTTGCTCGAAAACTGATCTTAAAGCTAAATTCAACAAGCCTACGTAATATGCGATGTGAAATTCAAACACTGACAGCGGAAGTTTGTACAGAGCCTGTCTGACAGGTTCGATTAACATAAAGACAAAGCATGATTTCTCTCAAGCATTCTTCGTTGTTAAACCGCCCATCTCAACTGTATCTGTGTCTAGTTGTAATCTCATAAATGACATTGAAAACAATGCAGATTAAATTGATTATCTGTAATCTCAGTGAATATATGTTGCATTCATTTAACAATTAAACAAGGTGTTAGAGAAGCCAATATTTATGCATAAACTTGTGCACTTTAACATTTGCTACGTTTATATAATTTGCTGCTATAATTTTTGTCCAATTATTTTAGTTAATTTGATTTAATATAGACCATTATTAGAAACATATTGTTAATTGCAATATTTGTTACATTTTAATTTGTCTTTAAGTTCCGATAACTTAAAAATATGGCAAGATATACCCCCTTAAATTTGGTGCTTAATTAATAATGAGGAATAACAACTGGTGAATTTATATTATTGTTTGAGACTGAAATTATTTGAGACAATCAACTATTATGGAGGCATCTTTATAATGTTTAATTCGTTAACTTATATTTAAAAATGGTTGCACCACTTGATGCGAACACTAGTTTTCTTGTTGAGTGTGGCTAATTGGGAAATATTGAAAGAAAACACAGCTCTTGGAATTTGTTCATTATATCAATCGGGCGTCTCATCACAACAGTTTAGTTAAACACAGCTGAGTATCTGAAAGATAACAATATAATTACACTTTTTACAGTAGGCGATGATGCAATCTAAGATTGAAACTCCCTAAAGTGGTAAGGAGTAATTAACATCTCAATGGTTTCTATACAGCGTGTCATAGAAATGCGATCTTTTCATTTTTAATGTAATATTATGATGACAAGGTACTTTCGATGATTTGGGACCAAATCACGTCTATGACATTGTTTAAATCTGAGTAAATTTTATATGTTGCCATAAAAATTGTATAGATTTTACAAATTTATAATTTAATTCTGTACTACAGAAATTTCAAATGTCTCTATTTTCTTGGAAATTGCCAACTAAATTCAATATTTAAACATTAATAACTCTATCGAAATTAACGTATGCTGTCGAATTAATACACCCAAATTTAATTTCAAGATCAATTGTGCCATCTTATTGATATCCGGTTGTCTTCATCTATTTACATCGAATTTCAACTGTTATAATTTGATTATTAAATTACGATACCCTTGCACTAATAATTACTTTATTGACATAAAAATAAATTGGTCCAGTTTTCACGCAATTATGTTAATATCGTGCTGTTAACGAATATGTCTTGGAAATTTATTTTAAATTAATTGTCTCTCCGCTACCACGACCATGACCATAAACACTTGCCAGCGGAGTATTCCGCTGGCAAGTGCTTATGGTCTAATATTTCGTTAACAGTTTCGAAAATTTACGTCATGATATTTATTGAATTGTCCAACTCTGAACTACTAGTAAGTTGCATCAGCAATACTTCTCAATTTACATAAATACATTTTTTTTAATATCCTGAACCTGTGGAAAGATTTAAGACTAGCCTATCCTGATCAGAAACAAATTCGAGTAAAGCATTTTTGATATATAAAGGACTGTTTAAATCTGATTAGCTTAATGTATAAGACCTTAACCTTACACAACATTAAACATTTTCATAATTATGACTTAACTGGTATGCGATAAAAAATTTAAGTCTATCTTATATTTTTTTTGGACGAAACACTAAGCGCCTACTAGTTCAAAATGTATTTAAGGGTAATAGAATAATATTTACTGTCTGCTGTATAGCTCTATTCTATTGGTCCAGTGTCCACCCTTGATCGCGCAGCTGGCGCCAAAGTCGCGCCGTAAACTAAATATTTACACAAAGCGTTTTATTGAATTAGTTTTAGGTCGACCTTTCTTTATTTGAGTAACGATTAATTTATTATCTTCACGTGCTTGAACTATGATGAAGAGTTCATTTAATTTTATTAATAAACTACCTAAATACAGTCCACATTTAGGTGTAGCTACTTTTACTGTTTTTTTGTTGACAGTTTGCGTTTGATTATGATGACACCTGATGGTATGTGATGTAACACTCTAAGATGGAAGCGCGTATAGCTGGTACCTCTTTTGGTTTCTACACATCGTACCGGAATACAACTCTCTTACATGGTGGCACATCTTTCCTGGATAATAGTCACGAAATTAGAATTGAATTTGAATTCACCCTACCAGGGATCGAACTGCTGATGCAGTGGTATGAATACTCAAAATTTCACATGGTCTCATTAATATAAATACGTTAAACTAACCATTCCTCGCGATAACACCTGGTAAAGTAAGGCAAGTAGCAGCCCATTAACCTCCCACTGCTGGACACAGGTCTCCTCACTCATAGGAGAGAGAGGGTTTTAAGAGCATAGAGCCACCACGCTGCTCCACTGCGGATTGGCAGGCATAGTAAACAAGTGCACTCTCTATTCCTTCGCTCTCATGGTACGATGTGACGGGAATCCGACACGACCGGAGAGAGAACAGGCGCAGGACCGACGGTTTAACGTGCTCTCCGAGGCACGGGAGTGGATCACACCGCCAAATTTTTCCCAACTTCGGACAAATATTAAGAAAATCTTTTTCGAATTGGCCCGACCCAGGACTCGAATCCAGGACCTCATGTCTGCAGTTGAACTTGCTAACCACTAGACCAATGAGGCAGTCGATAAAGTCGATAACACCTGCCTAGTTCCCAATTCTGTGGGTGTATGGAAAAATGTGTACATACCTTATAACATTGTGAAAGGAACTTTGTTAAAAAAAAATCAATTGGGAATAATGTTTATAGTCTCGTGAATGTAGTAGTTAGACTACTAATCATCTTTTGCATTATTGTGTGTTCAATAAACGCGGTTTGGTGAACAGTATTTCAGTGGTTATAATCGACATGAGTAGAAAGACTTTAGGTCTTTTATAAACCTATAATTAAAATATCACTTGTGACCTAGTAATACTAATTATTTATTACTAATTAATAGTGATACTAGTAATAGGATACAAGTGATAATTTATAGGTAATACTAATTATTTATTGTAATATCACTTTACATCACTTTAATTGTACTTGTGACCTACCATGATTTTAATTTTTAATTTAATTCGTAGTAAATAAATGAAACGAAACCATTTTGAATCAACAGGATTTCAAATTAATTGAATACACACACGTACACTATTTGTATTAATTTACAAATGATGTCATTGGAGCTAGGATTTTCTTTGAAACTTGTCGTATAATTTGCTCATAACCCGTTAAATCGTAAATCTGTAGGTGAGATCTTAGACACCAGATTACAGCGGCGCGCTTTATCGGCGCTTCTGAGAAAAACTAAACCGAACAGTTTATGACTTGAAATCTGGACATATATATAGTCAAAGGAATTCTTTTAAGCCAGAAAATAACCAATCTTAACGTAATACAAAATGAAATCGCTTTCGCAGTCTCTTAAACTATTCAACGGATTTAATGTAGTTTACAGCAACAGTTAGATTGACTCAAAAGGAAGGTTTATACTTATAATACATTTATATTATAGTACAGAAAATCTGAAACTACTAAGATTTACAATGTGATGTTATAACAAATATATTTTTATACCTTTAAATTGCAAATTCTGGTTAAACCTTACAATATAAATCCATTTATTGCGCGACGGCATTGTATACTCGTATTTTGTAGATTCCATAAAATAATTAATACTATTAAGTTTGTGCTATTTACCAAGCCTATTTAGACAACACAGTTTTATTGCATATCCAATTCAATACCTTATATATCTGGTATATTTCTTGTAAATCAAAACTGTCTTTAACAGTATTTCATTAAAATGGATACCTAAGAAGATATCTGTGATTTAAAAAGATTGGCAATGGTTGGCCGTCGGTCGGATATAGTTATTAAAATACTTCTTTATCCATTCAAGTTCTAACAAATTTTTCTTAATGCACTTTTTTAATTCAATGTTATAAACGATCATATTAGCGAATAATTGTAAAGATCTTTTTATTGAAAGCTTTTGTAAAAGGTTTCTATGGAATGTGTTTGAGAAGTTCATGCTAGATGATAAAGGACATTATTTATTTTCTTATTATTTATTACAATCGCTACTCACTCTCAAAAAATTATTAAAGAAACATTTTCTCTGTGTCTAAGATCTTAAAACTTGACTTCAATATATGTATATAAGTACACATTTCAGAAATATATGTATGTATGTTGTAATATTAGTGTTTATGTTTATTTTATTACATTCAGCTTTTTTTTAACCCAAGGTTGTCTGGACCGCTATTTAGCAAAAAGACTGCCTATGGTACTTTTAATTTTCCTATATGTAAGTTTATTTTCTTGTATATTGTTATAGTAGAAGTATAATTAAGTATATAATTGAATAAATATATTTTTGCTGCATTTTATATATACTGCAGTGTTTGTCCTTTAAGTGGGGCGATGGGTAAGGCTAAATCAATACGTGCGTGAGTCACACGCATTTAAGGGCAACACTGTTCTTTTGTCTATTTGACGCGTTACTTAGCCTGTGTTTACAAAGCTTTTAGTGTACCCCTGTGCTAAAGTTAGCAAATCAATATTTTCCTAACCTTTGCAAAAGGACTGGGTGTATTTCAACAAAGTAATAAGGTTAGGTTAGTGGATACTGCCTCATTGGTCTAGTGGTTAGCATGTTCGACTACGAACATGAGATCCTGAGTTCGAGTTCACTTCAAAAATCGATATTGAGGTTTATATTAAGAATATTTCAATATTTGCCCGAAGTTGGTAGGTTGGCGGTGTGCTCTACCCTAGTGCCGGTCCTGCGCCTGATCTCTCTACGGTCGTGTGGGATTTCCGACACATCTGACTGTGAGAGTGAAGGAATAGAGAGTGCACTTGTGTATTATGCCTGCTAACCCGCAATGAAGTAACGTAGTGGTTCTATGCTCTAAAAACCCTCTCTCGTATGAGTGAGGAGGCCTGTGCCCAGCAGTGGCACGATAATAGGCTGATACTTACTTACCCTTTAATAAGGTGAGAAATCGATAATTATATAGCCCGGATTGTAATAAATGACGAGAAACGTAAAATACAGCAGTAGTGTTTAGAAATTTTATTTAGAAATGATTTTCAGGGACGAAGTCAAATTTAAGAGGCCTTTTATATATTTTAAGTTTTAACTTTTAGTGAAATAATAATAACTTTGATAACTACATTACGATACAATTTGTGCTTCAAAATACCTCCTGGAAATCATTGGAATCAAATTGTGTTTATATATAGATACGATGCCATATATATTTCTTTCAATTAATACTATGTCTATAGTCTTTTAAAATTTTAAATTATTCCACTCAATTTCATGTTAATACAGCTTTTGGAATCATTAACAAAATTTATTTTGCGAAGATTTATGCAGTGCCATCTATTGATAGCTGATATAAAGGCTTAAAGGAGTCTTTCAATGGAATGAGTTTTAGCAAGATGTCGTAAAAATCGCCTTATTACATTACTTGTCTTTATTGAAAAAAGAAAGATAATTTTTCCTTTGTGAAATCTGTAAAACTTACCATTAAATTAAACAAGAATAGTTCTTTTGTAAATATAACAGCAGTAGATCAATAGTAGAATAAAAATTAATACACGTACGATTCTGAATTAAACAAATTAAAAAGATACATATAAAAAACCCGTATCTCATGAGTAATATTTTTGGAAATGAATCTTTAAATGAAAATATTAACCGTGAAAATAAAAATAAGTACATTTCGTTACACTCTTGCACCCTTTTGTTGTATTATTAAAAAAATCCCTAACTCATAACGTCATTGAAATTAATAGACGTAAAAAGTATGACGAATTCATGTGAGAGTTATGTACGTTCACTTATAGAAATTGTAATATAAATCTTTATTGATAAAAAATTATTATCACGAACGTCCTTTTAAAATGATTTTATTGTTATAAAGTACCCACATGTTTTAAATTATGTTAAATAGCCGAGCCGTTAATATTTTCATAAACGGTATACTAAATTATGTTTACAATTTTGATTCTAAACCTTAATAATAACGCTACAATTGATTTATTAGTATTTTTTGAAATAATACGTATTAGTTTATGTGGTTTATTTGCAACATTAAAAAATTGGTTGTTTGTAAAGTAGATGTACAGGCGGTAATTTTGTGTGACAACGTATAGTTTGTTCGCGATAAGAATGCAGTGAGTAATTATTCTAGCCCCGTGCCAACTAATCAAATCTTTTCAAATTACAAGGCCAAGTTCACAGTGACCAGTTGAAGATGTTCAACTTGATTCACTCGATTCTTAACCCGAACAAACTGTACTAAGAAAACTATTAGCTATATACGATAGATGTGTCACAAGCTGAACGCTTAGGCCAATCGCGCCTCTTTAATTTTTTTAGCGCTGGCGATTGCACATTCGGCTCAGGCAGAACGTGTTAATGAGTCATGCTTTCTTGTGTCGATTTATAAGACTTTGTCACGTCAACAAGTTATATTTTTTATCTTTAAACAAATTAGAACCATATTTGTAAAACCGTAATAAATTTGAAGCCGTAGGTAACTTATAGAAAACATAAAACGTTTGAATACTTTATTAGCTTATTAACAGTACCCAGCGGTGTCACACATGTTCTCCCGATAACTCGGGAATATGGGGAAATCCATACCTAGTGATATCAATATTTTGGTATAAAATCAATGCAATAAGAGTCACTGTTGAATTTTAAGTCAATTGTGAAATATTTTAAAAAGATCGTCATGAGTAAATTAGCGAATTTATTCGAATTACTATTTTTATAATTAAGCTAATGATACATATCCTGTTTTACAAGTCTATATTAAAAGAGATATCCAGGTATCTATTGACTTATCACGATATCTCTAGAACCAAAAAGCGTAGAGAGGTGAAATTTAGTAGGAATTCCTATTCATTTTGCCGAGTAGAGGTCAGCTAAAAACGGATTTTGCAAAATTCCACCCGCCAGAGAGGTTGCGGGGGTGTTAAATAAAAAAATTCAAGTTTTCACATAAAAAAAAATTCACACATTAGAAACTATATCTTTTATGGTATGTAAAACTTGGTCTGAAATTTTTTTGACGTAATCTATCAAAAGTAAATTTTAGGAAATTTCACCCAGTGCGGGTATGTTTCTTATTTCAAAAACAATTTGCCTAAATTAATGAAAAACAAATAACATTCCACGCAGACGAAGTCACGGGTTCAGCTAGTATATATATATATATATATATATATATATAAATACTAGCTGATCCGCGTCATCCCGTATGCACCTCCTAAGAGAGAAAGGAAAAAGCTTAAAGGGAGCCAAACTTAAAAGATAGAAATGTGCTGTCGCAGCATTTTTTCATAACTTTTAAAAGGAAACAAATTAATCATGTATGATTTTTGCGAAATTATAACTGAAGTTCTTACAAGGAAAATAAACAGATTTTGAAACATTCTTCATTGGTGCACTGGATCCTATGCATTTTAGCGTGATGAAATACAGCCTACCTCAATAAATGAGTTACCTAATACTAAAAGAATTTTGCAAATCAAAACAGTAGTTTTTGAGATTAGCGCGTTCAAGCAAACTAACTCTTCAGTTTCATAATATTACAATAGAAATAAAAATACTTTGTTATCGACTATAGCGTGATCAAATACAATGTCTGGCACGAAACAAATAATATAGCGTTTGAAGGGATAAAATGTAGACCTAGTCAACATTGCTAGCCATTAGCTTTTCCATTTTTGTTATCGACTCATCTAATTAATTAATACCGGTTTTTGCTTGAACACGCCGTATTTCTCTCGTCAGGTTTAGATTCTTGTTTGAATGTATCTGTATTAACCTTGCGTGATTTTTTTAAACGGTTATTTTAATTTTAATTGTTACGCTATACTAGCCTGTCAATCTATATTGAAGCAGCGTAGTGAATCTATACTCTATAACCATCTCTCCTTTAAATAAGTAGGCCTGTTTCCAAAAAATGGAACGTTAATACTTATACAGAATACATTGTGTTGCATTATAATAACTATTGTCGCTATTAAAAAATTAGGTTGGTTATAGAAGAGTAAAACTTTATCGTTGTATGTATATTATACTTCCACACTATTAAGAATTAAGCAAAAAAGATTTGTCTGAAAAAAAATTTGGGTGAACAACCCTTTAGTATAAAAATTAGTTATAAACCTATTCTCATATCTATTATACTTATAAAATTTCATCAGATTCGTTTTAGCAGGAGTGTAAAAACTGTGATACAAGAATTTTATTTATTAGATATTAAAATCCTACCTAACTATTTTATGAATTTGCTTAGTATTAAAAAGCTAAAGTTATTTTTACACCAGAATAATTTATTGATACTTGATATTTAAAACAATTTCATAATGGAGATAAGAAGGGCAGGTAAATTCTTCCCTTAATATCTGGACTTGAAACACCAACCAACAGCAATAAAATGTTATTTAATGGATAATTCTGAGTTTAGCATAGAATTTTTGTATTGTCCATAAGGTTTCTTGTCTCAATTTTAAATATTGCAACAAAAGAAGAATAAGAATTTATTCACTTGTCCACAGATATTTATGCTTAATTTATGAGTGAAGTACACTACTGGGTACAAGCCTCCTCATTCATGGGAAAAACATTTTAGGGTATAGACCCAAGAGGTTACTCCGCAGTGGGTAGGCAGGTTACATATATCTCAAAATTACACTAAGAAAATGCAGGTTGCATTCATAGTGTGATTCTTCTACACCATGCTTCCTTAATCGAAAAAAACTTTGATAAATTATCAACAATAGTATTAACACGTAAGTTTTACAAAGATAACTTAACATTGTCTGCTCCTAATTCGAACTTGTAACTTTTAATAAGAATTCATCTGTCTATCCAAGCGTTTAAGTGCGAAAGGCTAACGTAACCAATTATTCGCCCACTCTTTGCGTAATTAAGCTGTGAATTAAACGTCTCAATGCAGTGGGCACTGATAAACAGCTGTTTAAATTTGCATAAATTGATATGTGACTGCATTTTATGAGAGTCTTTAAATGCGTATTATTTTATTTACTTTAATTGTAATTGACTTGAATCCAATGCTTGGTATTTTATTTATATAATACAACTTGTGGATACGTAAATTGACCTCGTTGATGTAATGATGTGATTGATTACAGGAAGAGTAAATTTAGGAAATTGCATTTTCTTTTTAGTAGTCTAGGTCGAGACTGGTAGGCTTCGAACGTGACTAGTCACCACTTTACCAGACTTAGCTTGTTGCGAAGGATAAAAGTAATGTTCCGGTGCAATGATACGTAGAAACATTTAAGAAATAAACGATTTCGCGCTACCATCTTAAATTGCGTCGTCACCAATCATAAAAATGAGATCACAATCAAACACTAAACTGTTAGTTGGCCGGTAGCATATAGTATTATTGGAATTCTTACGATCCTATGTAAACTTCGAACTAAAATTATAATATTTAACTCTATAATTTCTGAAATGCCAGTCATCATTTGTCAGTATACTTTCGAATATAATGAGTCTGGCTCTTTTCGGAAATTAGCTGCAACAAATGAATATCCCGTTCCCTTAGTCATTTCGACATAAAAATAATTTCTGGATAGATCAATATGCGATTAAATGTTACGAAAATGAGAATAATAAATAAATAGTTTCAAATAGAGTGTGTGAAAAACCGAGTTACATGTCTAATAATTATCCCTTCAAATAAGTAAAACAAACTCGTCCTATTATTCTGCACGAGTGAATTTTCTCGCAATTGTAATCTAATGGTGTCATAGGATCGCGCCATTATTGTTGAAAATTTTATCCTACCGTCACTTCCTCGTTTTTGTCATCGTATCTCTTGAGTAGTGTACCAAATTGGGTCAAAAGCTATGAATTTATTTCTACATAAACACTGAACTTT
The DNA here is from genome assembly GCA_015832385.1 of Elymnias hypermnestra. Lineage (NCBI taxonomy): Eukaryota > Metazoa > Arthropoda > Insecta > Lepidoptera > Nymphalidae > Elymnias > Elymnias hypermnestra. The sequence goes on along the minus strand of JACTOM010000934.1, from coordinate 5,749,591 downwards.
GTTACAACTTACAATACATATTATATTATGATTACAAAAAATGATTGACTCTTATGAGTTTTGAATTACGACAAATCTTTTCAAATAATACACATTCGCTGCATTATAGTCGTATAAATGAATTAGTTTTTAGACCACTCAGTAAAATATTATAAATAAAATAATTTTTAGACCTGATAAATAAATGTATACTTTATTGAACACCACAAAATTTTAATTTAGTGTGCAGTCAAAGAACAGAAAGAGAGAAAGTAGACGGTGTTAGTACAGAAATAAACATACATATATTATCTACATACATAAAGATATTTATAATAATACAAATACTTATAGTCTATATGTCGGAGTGCAATAGTCTATGGAACGTTGGGGCCATCTGTCTATCGGCGTGGGGCAGAGTCAATAAGTGACGCGCTTCTCTCGGTATTCTCTGGTAACGGTCCGCCAGAGCGATTGACTATTGAAACTGTCGTGTTCCTAGCTATTATAATTAATGAGTTTGTGTAAATTGATATCAGGAATATTAAGTGATTGAAAATTATAATCTGAGTTAATGAAGTGTTTGATTGCACCAACATTACCCACGAACGCCCACAGTATAGAAATTATGGATGCCATTAATGACGATGTCGGCGGAGAACCATACGCCCCTATCCTTTATTCTCTCCTCTCTCTCCTTCTCTCTTATTCTCCAACATATATATAGTTGCATAATATGCAATTTGAGTTCAAATAATTAATTACAGTTCAATTAATATATAAGATCAAAGTTAAATGACTAGTTAGTAAATAAGACTACATTTTAACTTTATGTTACAAAGGGATCGCGAAGGTTTTTTTATAATCCATATTAAAAACTTTTGAACTATTCAATTTATTCTCATTTAGCTTTCTTGCTGTACAATAATTATATATAATAATGTTAGTACATAAAATACGGATTGACAAAAAGCAATAAAATGGTGAGCGTACCGAATGAAATGTCAGAAGAAGATGCCACTATTAGATATTAATGACCATTCACAAACAACACTGGTTGAGTTTCCTTTTTCAATACCTTTTCTTTTTTATGGGATACTCAAAAATTGACTTACTCAAATATTTCTCTGACAACATACTTCTTGTGAATGTGGTTTATATATTAAGGATGTTTTTGACATATTATTGCCCATGTTCACAGTTTTTGTAGCAACACAACTGAGTTTGGACTAATGAGGCGTCATGCATTGCGCAAGAGCATTCGCGACGAGCGCACATTCGACACGGCATACGGAACGAATTGCGCCCGAATACGGCGGTGCGTGACTTCATGATATTTTTCCATAGTTTAAATAAGTTTATAACAGAAACTTGCACTGAGACTACTAATAATAGAATCTTAAAATTTAAATTCTTATTGCTGCTTTTTGGAAACAACTTTACTATTTATTATCTCATCGGCGATACAAACCACCTGCGGTGACTGTGTAACAAATTTAAGATCATAAGTATTTGGAAGTTTTTATTTATCGATATCAATATAAACTTTATTGTATAATTAAAATAAACTTAGGTTCGTATGTGCAACAAGTTTTATATAGTGTTGTAAAGAACAATAAAAAAAAAACTATAAATAATTTAATTCACTCTTTTTCTCTCGTCTGTTTTTTTCTCTCAAATGTTTCACTCATCTCCATTTATGCCCAGGAGTGGGCAGTAGGAAACCAAAAAGTTATAATTGCTAAATTTGTAAATCAAAATTTCAATTTTGGAAGCTGTTTTAAATTATTACCTGCAAGTAATGGTATATTTACGTATCACACAAGAACTTAATTCTTCTCCAAAGAACGGCATTTGGGAGGCCTACATTAAAATAATTCTCAAAAGGTGTAGGTTATCTTATAATGGTTCTTTGGTGTACCTCATTGACTTAAAATAATAATCGAATACATACGATTGCCTAACAACTCCCATCTAAATGTGAACCCAAAATATAATTACACTTTCAGTTACAAAACAGATAAAACCACCCCATTTTTCAACTTGAAAGATCAAAACGGCAACATTAAAAACAAGCAAATCTTTCATGTAAATTGTACTTTGTACGATTGCTTTAAAAATTAAATGTAATATAATTAGATGTAGTGCTCTTCGGGGCATCTCGCCATTTCACGGTGCACGCAGTTGTAAGAGACGCCTCTTAATTGAACAAGACGGAAGAGGAATCAAAGGGAATGATTCCCCTCAATTTTCAAGGGTTCGCGGAGGGTAGGACGGGATGCGTGGATAAAATATTTTAGGGGACGTATATATCTGAGTTAGAAAAAAATAAACACTACAAAACCCGTTACAAAGTCGATAGACCTAATATTTCTTTAATCGATTCTCAGTTTTCTATTGTTGTTCACCTGGCTTTCCTTTTGTAGAATCTCAGGTTGAAGCTAGGTAGTCCTCACGGTTTTAATCTTCTTGATCCTATAATATTATGAGTGTCGGAAGGGACCTTTCGCTGGATGGTATAGTTCGCGTAATAGTTCTAGTGACCATTGCGCTAACTATACAGAGAGGAAGTAAAGAGCAATGACCTCCTTCTGCGAAACTGTTATTTCGGTAAAGAAGACACACTAGAGACAGAGGAAGGACGTTATAGATGGTCCTCATCTCCAGCGCAGGAGGTTGGATAGTAGGAGGCGTAGATTTACGCTTCATCTAAGTTTCCTAGCGAGAGTCTTCCGGAATATCAGGGGAGATTACGTCTATCGATCTTCTGAAGATCCACTTAAGGATAGGGAGGGTATCGCAGGCTTGTAGTGGGTATTCTGGCTTATTGTCAGCATGTCCCACACTGTCGATTACATTTTTCTAATCGCATTGCTTGAAGGCATTTCCCAGTGAAAAAAAAGTACAAATCCGTTATTTGTATCTATATTAATGATTAAATCATTAATATAGATACAAATAGTTTTATTACTATATAATTGGTCTTGATTCTGTGTTTGTATATAATAAAGCACCCTAAAGTACTCCTCATAGCATCAGTTATTTGCCAGTGAATGCTCATGTTTCTTGTTGTTGCTCATTTAATGAACAGCTGTATATTTGTGTAACTGTTCATTTCTATATCTTATGTTAAGCAAGGCTTCAATAATCTATACGAAAATGTCCATTTTCTTCAAATATGAGTTATGTCGTATGTCAGGAGAGTAAACTTTTTCATCGCCAAAGTTATTTGTGAAGAAAGCATTCAATGATGATGATCATGGTACAAGTATGGAGCTTTAGAATAAAAATATGTCTTGATAACGCATCCAACTAGTATTTTTTTATATCTAGGATAAGTGCATAGGCCAAAATCGTATAACGTGGGTGATTCCTTAGTAGCAAGGTTTCGCCTAAAATTGCTTTATGTAATTTGTTGGCAAGGGGACTGGACACATCAATCTTATGGGGTGTAACGCCTTTGAAGTAAATCAAGTGCGTAACTACTATAACGATTTTTGGGTAACGGTTGAATACTACTTCTACGAGAATGAATTAAAATAATTGATATTGTCAAAATTCTTGAGGAAATCAAAGCTTCTCCATTGGACATTTTTTTTGACTGTCTAATTTTGATATTTCAAAATGTTGATATAATCGAATGTGTTGTGATATTAATATATGCAATATTTAATTTATTTTGTCAATAAATTGTAAAACGTTTGTAGCGCATAATACTCAGTTACTTTTACCGTAAAAAATCAACGGAAAGTAACCTAATAAAGGATTTCAAACTTTTAATCAATCTTTTATAGATAGATACCATCATAAAACTTAATGCGAACGTTGGAAGGGGAAGACCNTGAAAGGTTTAATGAGAATGAAAAAAGCGAAAGAAATTTGCAAGGATCGTGGCAAGTGGAAGGATGTTGTCTCTGCCTACCCCAATGGGAATGAGGCGTGATGCTATGTATGTATGTATGTATAAAACTTACTTTTGGTCTATAATTTTGATTAGTTGTATACATTATGCTATTTTGCCTGTATAAGCTCCAAAATAATCCGAACGTTCTTGTGCAAATCTTACCATAATTTTAACAATTTGCATTTTGATATTATTGTGCAAATATTTATGCGCACTGTGTTATAGCCTTAAAAAAGTAACTTTTATGACCACATGTCTAGAATTTGATTAAATATAGAACAGAGAATTTGCTATACGATTCATATTGATGCTTACATAGTGAGGATATTTTTAATAGTTTATTTTAATAGAATATTGGTATAATATCTATATTAAAAGAATTTAATTTTGGAATGAATATTGACGGATTCGCTGGCGCAGTGGTGCGAGTACTCGCCTTGCTAACAGAGATTTCGGGTTCGATCCCCGGTAAGACGAATTTGGGAAATTGTATTTTCTAATTTGACTGAGTCTGGTGGGAGGCTTCGGCCGTGGCTAGTTACCACCATACCAGCAAAGACGTACCGCCAAAACAAAGAGATTTGTGTTCCGGTACGATGGTGTGTAGAAACAGTAAGGAGTATGTCGCCTCTTCCCAGATTAGCGCGCTTCCATCTTAGACTGTATCACCACTTACCATCAGGTGAGAGCACAATCAAGCGCTAAACTGTCAGCCATAAAAAAATTAATTCATTATAGTGTATGAAATTTAGCAATAAACGCGAATATAATATTATGGTAAAAATATTGTTCAATATTCAGTATTCAAATAATAGGGTTTAGACCAAGAGCTAATTGACAAATGAACCACAACTATTCGAAGTGTAAAATAAAAGATTTAACGTGTCATTTTATATTGATCTAGCTATCATATTTATAAGTAAAGTAAAAATATTTTAGGCCTAATAATTATGCATGAAAAGTGAAATTTCTTGTAATTCTTAGTGTAGTAATGTTCAGATAAACTGCTTTAAATTAAAAATTCTCGAAATTACTTTAGTCTATATAACCAGATATACAATAGGAGAGATTTAATAATACGATTTCATGACATGTAATTATGCAAAGGATTGGTATATTAAATTTTATATTATTCTAGAGATGTTGTTTTTTACCAGCCTAATAAGCTAAATATATTATAAATAACAAATGTTAGAAATTAGCATTAGAGTAGTGTGGTGAGTTTATCACCACGCTACTCTAATGCGAGTTATCAAAACAATTGGAATGAAGATTAATTGTTAATTTGGATATTTATATTTATTTTTATGGACAAATTCAGGTATTTCTTGTATGTTCAGCTAGGAAAATATTTATAAAATCGCAATATTTAATAATTTTGGACTTTATTGTGAATGAAATAAATTTTCTATAAATTGAATATTTGCGATGAATACACATACATGAATATAAAATTTGTTTATTTAGTTTGTGAAAATACGTATTTATATAAATTAAAAAATCGTGTAAGTCTGAAATAGTTTGATCTGTTGGAGTAATTGTTGGAAAAAAACTTGTTAATTGACTTCAAACTTATGCTTATAATCTCTTAGACTAAATTTCAACAAATGTATGGTATTGTGAAGGGAGTCCATTCATTCGTATTAGGCCCTAAACATCATTCCGTATGCGGCACTCATATTTATGTTGCAGTAAATTGCTATACAGTGTAATGTAATAAACATAATTTACATATATTTTCTATAAAATTTACATATGTGTTTGAAATGGAAAAGAGAGTTGCTACACTTATAGATACAGAGTATTAAAAAAAATTAAAGTGTAGTTGTAAACGTTTATTTCTTTTAATAAACAATATTTTATTTATTTGATTCACATTTTGTAGAGATATTTGTGTAACTATTAATGAAATCATTTTGTCGGTTATTGTTTTGTTAAGACATATTTAGGCCGGTACTTCCTAGGGGGATATTCAGAAGCGGTCAATATAACAAGATTGACCCATTTATTCACTGAATCTGTACTTTTGATGATTGCATTAAACAATCTCCTGGTAACGAAATAGGGGAATTTTGTTCTTTTTTGTACATATGATCTGAAATTTGATATCAGTATCGATTAAAAAGTTATTGATGAAAAACAAAAAGCTTCACCTTCAAAACCTAAATATTTGTATATGACGATATCTGTCTTTAAAATAAGAAAATTTTGCATTTAGGCGATATTTATTTATTACTGTTAAACAATGATATGACCATCTATTAAATTGTAAATATTATGATATTTGTTTAAGGTGGGCATTTTAAGGAGGTATATTTCCTTAATTTAAAATGGGTAAGGCAAGTAGCAGCTCATTAACGTCCCACCGCTAGGTACGGGCCTCCACACTCATATGAGACAGGGGTTTTAGAGACCACCACGTTGCTCCAGTGCGAATTGGCAGGCATAGCACACAAATAAATGCACTCTCTAAATTCACTCTCATAGGCCTGTGTGACATGAATCGGACATGACCTGAGAGAGATCAGGCGCAGGGCAGACGACTTAACGTGCTCTCCAACGCACGGGGGTGAATCACACCGCCAATTTCCCAACTTCGGGCAAATATTAAGAAAATCTTAATATCGAATCGAACCCAAGACCTCATGTCTGTAGTTGAACATAATTATCGCTAGATCAATGAAGCAGGCAGTAAAATGCTAAGTCTGTTGCTAAATATAACTTTTTACAATATGTATTAAGAAAAAAAGATTTACTATGTAGATGTAGTTGCACATGTTTGCTATTTAAAAATAAATGAAGCCGAATGAAATTTCTAAAGTGTACGCTTACACCGTTGTAAAGTTCCAAGTTGAAATAATAATTTACGCCTACACTACAACAGAATAAAAGGGAAGAACTCAACTAAATAACAGTGAACAAGTCACGACAGTGCCGTGTTGGGATAGTTCACTTTAAACAGCTCCATTATGTTGCGGTTTGTTTTATCTTTTTGTTATTATGACTTGGAAGCCATGATGGCTTAGTCGTCAGATACTTCGGTTCTTGCTGAGTAATTCTCGCAAATCTCGGTTAAGTCTAAGTAAAAACTTATTTCTAATATCCATGTACCGCCACACCGAATCATCGTTGAGAACTCAGCTCTCGAAATTGTTGGCTAGTACACGTACCTGGTACATTTAGCCCAGTTCGTCGTCGTCGTCGCTTCAACCGATGGACGTCCACTGCTGGACATAGGTCTCACGTAATGACCTGTCTCTTATACACATCTAGATGTGTATAAGAAAAAAAAAAAATTGTTTA